>VZTL01033091.1:0-19421 GCA_013400535.1 Scopus umbretta
GGCTTTCTTGCCAGGGCTCCCGCCTGGGGAGCGGGGACGGATCGGTGCCCCTCGGTGCAGGAGGGGCACCCCGCGGGCGCGGGGCGGCGGGCTCCCGCGTTCCTGGGGCTGCTCCCCCGGCCGGTTGTCGCTCACAGAGAGAAGGAAGGTTAGGGGCAGGAAAGCGCGCGCCTTAGTTGCGGGTGATGTGTATTTTAGCGCTCTGGAAAAACGTGGTCATGCCGCTGATGCCGGTTTTCCGTGGAAACCGCCTCGGCCCCTTCCCGCGTATTTTTTCCCTGCCCTGGTCATTTCCCCTTGTAGCTCCTGTGGCGCCTGGTCCTGTGTTGTCTAATCACATACATCCCATCCCACCGACCATCTTTTGGCCCTCTTTGGATCCCTGGGTACAGGTTTCTCTCAGGATTTCGACTTGTTCATGAGCACTTAGAAAGAAGTTCTCCAGAGGAGGTGTGCCTGTTTGCTCCCAAGTTCTTCATGCTTCCCCATCAGCATCCTGCCAAATACGCATTTCTGCTCATTTCTCTGATGTAGTTCAAAGGGTATGTTGCTTCTCAAAGGTCTTTGTGACAAATAATTTGTCTTCATCTGGGGATGCATTCGCTGGAATGCTACAAGACCCCCTGCTTCCTTTCTTTGCTGGTTTTAGCGCTTGACACTTGGGGTTTGCTTTTGCTCACTTTTTTCTTCTGACCTTCGTTTGTCCAATATTGTCCCAGCGCTTTTCTGTTACTGCTGCTTGGCTTGTGAACTTAACATTTGTTGAACATATCAGCTCGCTCCAGCCTAGCATTTTAGCCCTAACTTCCTGTATTAACTCTGGAAGTCTGTTTTAATTAGCCAACACCAATAATGCCCAAATAACCATGCAGTTCACCACACAGCCAACTCCTCAGTGGTCAGCTCAGCGGAACGCGTTCACGTTACATCACCTGTGCCACCATCTCCAAACCCCAGCACTAAATTTTGCAGCATAAGGTTTACAGAGAGCAATTCTAAGTATCGGCATTGGCGCTAAAGCGAGAAGCGTCAGTCTCCTCCCAGGAGGGAGCTAGCAACTGCCCAGGACAGTGCAGCTGAAGATCTTGACTTCAGACAAGTCTGTATCTTGGTTTCCCCGCCAGCTCACTTGGTACTGATGGAAGCATCCTGACCTGGCCTGGTCATGATTAACTCCCCCCAGCAGGCTTTGAGGAGCTCCTCAAGCCCTGCATCAGCATCTGTCAGTGCTCTTAGAGCTGCCAAAACTCTTTTTCCGTCAAGGCTAGTGATTCTCAGCATTCTGCCACTGCAGCCGGTGCGCCGTCAGTGTCTACCTTCGATGCAGATGTGGTTCTCTTCTGCCAAATGCAGAGATTGCCATGGCATCTGATCCATGGTCCAGCCTTCTGCCCTCTGCCCACGTGGTTGACCTAGACTAAGGACTAAAAACCCAACCAGAGGAAAATGTGGGTCAGTTTAACCTTGGTCTTAGATTTCACCCCAAATTCTGATTACTGCAAATCAAGATAAGTGATTGGGGTTTTGTATTCTTTCCAGAGTTACTCCTAACATTGATCTGGGCGGTCTTGTGCATTCCTGTGAATCCTGACAGGTTAAACTACAGAAAATAAGCTCCAGATCTGCCTTTTCTGTACCACTTACTGTTTTATACATACTTCACTGCACCTAGTTCAACACTTTTCCCAAACTTTTCAGTCCTATTTTTCTTCATTTCAATGTCCTTAATCATTAATGCTGTTTTCTCTGCAATAGTCTTTTTTTCACATAGAATCATTGAATCGTAGAATCATTAAGATTGGAAAAGACCTCTGAGATCATCTAGTCCAACTGTCAACCCAACAACACAGTGAAACCACTGTAGAAAGCACTGCAAATATAGAGCAAAAAGGGCTCCTACCCTGAAGAATTCCCTTTCTCTTGGCTGGTCTTTATTTGGATTAGTAGCTTCAGACACAGCTGATGTTTCACTCCCAACAGCTGCATGCAGCACTGGAAAGCTGGTGTTTGGGTACTTTGAGGAGAGGTGGAGATGGGGCAGTGAGAAGATCATAGAATCATTAAGGTTGGAAAAGACCTCTGAGATCATCTTAGTCCAACCGTCAACCCAACAACACCGTGCCTACTAAACCATGTCTTGAAGTGCCACATCCACACGTTTTCTGAACCCCTCCAGGGATGGGGACTCCACCACCTCCCTGGGCAGCCTATTCCTATGCCTCACCACTCTTCCAGTAAAGAAATATTTCCTAATATCCAATCTAAACCTGCCCTGGTACAACTTGAGACCATTACCCCTCATCCTATTGCTGGTTACTTGGGCAAAGAGACCAACACCCTCCTCACCACAGCCTCCTTTCAGGAAGTTGTAGAGAGCGATAAGGTCTCCCCTGAGCCTCCTCTTCTCCAGACTAAACAACCCCAGCTCCCTCAGCCGCTCCACGTAAGGCTTGTTCTCCAGGCCCTTCACCAGTTTTGTTGCCCTTCTCTGGACATGCTGCAGCACCTCAATGTCCTCCTTTGTAGTGAGGGGCCCAAAACTGAACACAGGATTCGAGGTGCGGCCTCACCAGTGCCGAGTACAGGGTCACGACCGCTTCCCTGTGTCTGCTAGCCACACTGTTCCAGATACAAGCCGGGATGCTGTTGGCCTTCTTGGCCACCTGGGCACACTGCTGGCTCATTCAGCCATCCGTCAACCAGCACCCCCAGGTCCCTTTCTGCTGGGCAGCTTTGCAGCCACTCTTCCCCAAGCCTGTAGCGTTGCATGGGGTTGTTGTGACCAAAGTGCAGGACCTGGCAGTTGGCCTTGTTGAACCTCATACAGTTGGCCTTGGCCCATCGACCCAGCCTGTCCAGATCCCTCTGCAGAGCCTTCCTGCCCTCAAGCAGATTGATACTCCCACCCAGCTTGGTGTCATCTGCAAACTTACTGAGAGTGTGCTCAATCCACCACCTCACATGAGGTGATCAGTACTGGAAATGATGCTGACCTACTTGATTTATATAAATAAACACATCTAAGATTTTCTTTCATTGAATAACCTGCAGTGACGAACAAGATGCCTTGCACAGCTGGAAAGCTAGTTCAGGAATGGGATTTTCCTGCTCCACATGGTTGTGCCTGTGCCTGTCAGACTGCGGCTGTCACAGCCAGGGCAGGATGAAGGGACGACATTTTGCTGGGCATCTGCCTTACTTCCTTGGGTCCGGTGGTGGAAGTGGCAGCTGTCCTGCTTCCTCCTGCCCCCTTAGTACGTTAGTTCTGATGTTTTCTTAGTAAGTACTGGCTCAGTATTTGTATCTCAGAAGGACACAAGCAAAGGTGTCAAGTTCAACAGATGCAAAAACTGCTACCAGGAGAATTTGAAGGCATGAGATCTGTAAAGCTGATGAGAATAATATTTATTAATTAAATAAGTGTAAACTAGTGATGTAGTTCTTCTCTAAAATCTTCCAATTCTATCTTGAGATTTTAACAAAAGTTATGTGAAATTGGGTTGTGATTTTTCAGGCACTAACACCATCAATAAGGCAAAATTATGAAAGGAAAAAGCGTGATATATTATTTCCCTGGTGGAGAAAACTGCAAAGAGAATTTGGAACAATAATGAGGTTGTAAATGACATTTTCCATCTTTCTCCCACCATTGAGCCAACTGATTACCACTGTGTGCAGGCACTCTGTCGTGAACGTTAAAATTAACATTTTTTAAAACCTAACAATTATTTTCAAGAAAGCCAACCAGGAAAATTAGAAGCCACCCTAAAAAAGATTTTTAAAGGGTTTGAAGAAACCAGCTTCTGAAGCCCTCAGTAACCATTTACAGTGCCACGTAGAAGAGCTGGGTTGATTGAGCTTTGTTTTTTGTTGTTCAGACTAGCAAGGGCAAGGATTTCAACATAAGAATGGCACATACTGACTTACAGCATTTTAGCTGCACAAAGCATGTATCTGAGTGCTTTCCTTGGTCAGGAATTTCTAACACCTTCATTGGGAATTGAATTTTCAGAGTCAAAGTGAATGTTATCCCAATCCTATTGAGACTGATAACCTATAATTCAGTGAAAATGTTTATTATTTAGTACGTTCCAGTGGATTTGTAATTTGGGGGGCAAAACTGAAAGCCAAACTAAAGCCAAATGGGTACTGATGTCTATGTATGGGATATGTCATTGTTTTAATTTGGAGTTAGGCATCTCAAGACGCCTGAAAATATATCCTGAGAGAGCTTTTTGAAAGCAGTATGATTTATTTTTCTGCTCAGGTACAGAAGCTTAAAATAAAAAAATTGGGGAACATTTTTTGGGAAAAGGTAAGGATTTTCAGCTGTCTTCTATTAGGAAAAAGTGAATGAGTAGAGGCTCTGAAACCAAAAATAATGAAAGTGTGTTATCACCCTGTGTAACTTTTCCTTGAGGCCCCCAAATCTTTCCTTCTTTGTTTTGTTAATTTTCCTATATGCTATCACTTTGCTGCTTTAGTAAGGAAAGCAAAGTGATTCTCCATGAGAGAAGATGAAGCTCTGGTGGCACTTAGTCTTTTTATTATGATGGTACCCCCTTGTGGACCCTGGAAAAACTCTGTGTCTGGATATTGAACAATGTCCTAGTGGGAAACACACTGCTTTGTGCAAGGAAATGACTACAAATAGGTCAGTTCTCATTATTATAATTTCTAAGAGCAAATTCAGTCAAATGCTTATTCAGTACGAGGGGGGGTGTTTGTTGCTATTCATGTAATATCTCTAGATGATTTTGTTTTGCTGGTTTGTTTTTCTCTGCATTTTGTTTTGTTTTCTCATAACTAGAAATGACTGTGATTTTTTAAACTGAAGAGATAGGTAATACATTTCATTAGAAGGGGAATAAACTGTTTTTCTTACATTTTTACGTCATCTGTAACTGTAATGTCCAATTCCCAGTCTTCCCAGAGCTGCAGTTCAGGGTGCCTGGCAGGGCTGCCACTAGAGGGCACGAAATGATTTTAAACACTGAAGTTACAAGACTAAAAGCAAGTAAAGACTTTGAACTAGCAAAGCAGGGAAGAAAATGCAATAAATGTGACAAATATGTTATTCTAGGGTTCTTTTTTTCACCTTCTTAAAGATCGATGTGGTTAGCTTTTCAGTTTTTTGTGGAATCATACTTTAAAACATAGACCAGGTACCAGTAATTGAGACACTTTATAGTGTGCTATGGAATTTAGGAAAAGATGCAGTGGAATTCAGGAGAAAAGGAAGTGTTTTTCAAGTGGGAACATAAAATAAGCAGAAATTGCATAATTTCTTTCAAATTAGGTTCTGTAAAATTAGAGATAATTGAGCAGGAACACTGAGCTGCCTCTCTGACCTTTGCAATACGTATTAGCTATCTCAGCCCCAGTTTGTGTAATATATGGCTGTTACTCAGAAATTCCTAACCATCATTTAATGTTGCTTGGAATGCATGTCTGTCTCCATTCCTTGTCTGAAGAGATAATGTTTCATAACCATCTAAGAATGCTGTTAAGATAAATCCATTATGTATGCAGTTCTTCCATCCTGTGGCAGAGGGGGTATGTGCTAGACAGACATTCTGTATGGTGCTGAGCATCTTTCGTGGTTACAGACAAATGGCCCCGGGTCAATGGCCAGTCCCTTGACATGCATACAGGCAGAATTTACCTCCTAAACATAAAGACTGAGACACAGCAAAAGAGGATGCATGAGCCTGCTGTGCTTTAGCCCATGCTGCACAAGTCTTTGAGGAGTAAACTCAGTCTTATATATCGCAGTCCAATACCTTTCATGATAACAAACATTATAAAAAGAAAGACTGTGAGCTACGTGGGTAACCTGGAAGGAAATCCAGGTGAGGCCAACATTACGTCCGTGCATCATACAAATGTGGCATGAAAGTAAAGTTACCTCAGCACCCATTGTATAGGATGAATAAAGTACGGTATAGCAAGAATGAAGGACCGAGCGTTCATTCATTTCCCACATGCAGGTTCTCCATCCTCACCCAGGATAGAGAAATTGCGCAGAGGACCTCCTTAGTGGGTTCTGTACCTGTGTTAACTCTGGCCGCTCCCCACAGGGGTCTATCCTGGGAAAACAAACAAACAAACAAACAAACAAACAAACAAACAACTGCTGCTGCTGCACTGCAGATCAACCCTGAAGTTGCTCTGGCCCTGTGCACGGAGGTGGCTGGCAGAGGCTGGCCTCAGAGTGAAGGACTTGCCACTCTAGTTATACACTGTTCTTTGTTATTATACCTGCCAATTGATCAGGATGGTTGAGCCTTAACTCCACTTTGTGTCTATGAGTTTTTACTGTCTATTGTGGAACCTTATGAGAGCAGCTTCTCAGTCTCAGCCTGGAAACCAGAACAAGTTCTCACTAACTTAGGCAAGAGACTGGTTTCAATGGCAGTTTGACTGTCAAAGTATCTATCATTCTCTCAGTGCTTGTGTTTAAGCTGAGACAGTGTGTTCTGCTAGCAGGAGGCAGTGACGTTAAATTCTGACTAAGTGAGATTACTGTCTTATTTCAAGGAGAAAAATTTAGCTAGTTTTGTTGCTTGAGGACATGGAGTACAGACAGGATGGTCAAGGATGTGCTCACGTTATCTGTGTCAGCTCAAGAGATGAGGACTTCTGAGAAGCTTGGCGGCTGCACATGGGATTAAGTTACTCTAAGGTAAATGTTTTAGCTTCTGGGTTTTGCTGGTCTTCTGGCAAACACAGAGGCCTGCAAAGGATGAGGTGGTGAAGAAGATTCCTGCTCTGCTTGGTTTAGGCTGTGTATTGGTGAGAAGGTGAATGGTATGAATTCGTTATCACAGGTTGTGCAGCCTGTCCCCTCCTTATTAAACCCTTGTTTTTGAAGGGATTTCGATGCTGGAGAGATACTGGGCATCCCATACCATTTGTTAAGAGATGATAATTTCCTAAGAGAAACAGCATCAGGAGCTGCCTGTGGTCGTTCTGTATGCATTTAGAAGAATGTTTTGTTATCTACTTATGAATACAGAATTGTGTTTATATAGGCAGAATTATCTGAATTTAAAATACATTGTTATAAAAGGGCAAGTGAAAGTAGAAATGGAAAAATTAAGAAGTTGATAGCAAGCAATACCAATTGATAGTTACAAGAAAAAGCTAGAGGTATACTAAAAACTACATGACCCGTGCGACAATAGGCTGGACTTATTCAGGAAGAAACTATATCTTAACAATAGTTTAGATGAGTATCTCATGAAGATGACAAAACTGCCAGCAGTGATATAGGAGAGAGATTAAATATATCCAAGGTTGTTCAATAAATATTTCTGCTCGTATGTGGAGAAATGATGTTCACATTTTTTCATACTGATGAATTCCTTTGTGTTCTATTAGTAACTAAAGAGGGTGTTTAGCAGCAGGTGTTGAACTTTTACATCTTCATAGCTCACAGTATAAGGATAGTAAAAAGACTGTCCCAAGAGCTGTCCAGGCTATTACTTTTAGTTTTAGGGTAAAATTTAGATCACTGAGCAAATCTCAGATGGCTAGGGAAAACCTGCTTTTTGTTGGCCACGGTGATTATCAATACTTGAACAATTTATGACGGGGTGTGATGAGTTTTCCATCAACTGAAGTCTTTAAAAAAAGATTTGCTGTCTTAAATATGTGTTCTTTTCCAGACACATTATGGGCTTCATGAGGAAATTAGCAAGTGAGATGATGTGTGTTCTGTTTAGGGGATCACACTGGGGATCATCACTGATCCTTCTGACCTTTAAACCTTTCAATCTGGAAACCTTAACTGTCTCCACACTGTAACCTTTTCAGGCTGAAGTTTCTAGGTGGTCTCAGATACTGCTATGGGTAGTATGATAGAATGAATCTCAGAGTTCATATTTCTGCATGTATTTGCCTCAGAGTCTCCTGATCTGCATCGAGTACCCATCAATTCCATTCCAGGATCAAGCCCTAAGGTTTCATATATACATTAAGGCAAAGCCTGTATGGTGCATCTTATATGGTACATGCTGATCATGACACCAGGACTTGGATAATTGCGGTAAAGTTACAAAAAATACACTTGCAATACTACTAAAATGCATACAGCTGTCACCATTGCAGGTAGCTCATCAATTTCAATCTGCCTTGTAAGACAGAGTACAAGAATTATGGTTTTATTTGTCAAACCATGCTCTGAAAATCATTCCCCTTCATTAGTTTTTCATTATAGCTTTGATGTTATGTTATCAGTTTTAGTTAAGACTTGGTCTTATTTAAACCCAACATTGAAACTCAAAATCAGCTCATTCGCAGCCAAAAGCTACGTCTGCTCTTAACGCCTACACCACTGCACTGCTGAGGTGTCTGTGGAACAGCTAACTCCAGTGTCCAGGCTAAGGGGAGAGTGGGATATCCTGGAAAATGAGGAGTGGCACTAATAATAAAGGAATTATTGCCACTGGAACCCAAAATGGCTTCTGATCCCAACTTGCCTCTCGTGTGGAGTCATACGCACGCAGGGAACGACTCACGTTGTGCCGTCTGGACACCTGAACCAGCTGCAGGAGCAGCCACCTGAGCTCTGCGCTGTATTGGTACAGTGGTGGGAGAGAGCGAGATGCCAGTCGGCCCTGGAGGCTGCACGGTGGCACCTGAGCGAGGAAGCCTTGCTGGATCAAAGCAACTCCATGCAGAGCCAGTGAGAGGGATGACAGCACATGTTGACTACTTTACCGTGAACCAGTTAACCAGCTTGGGGTGATGAGGACCTGACTGCAGAGACTTTGGGGTGGCTAGTTCAGATAGGGCTTTAACCCCCGTGTCATCCAACTCTGCTAAGAGCAAGTGAGATTTATGGAGATTCTGCCATGGTTTCTCTGCTTACATGATGGGAATGTACAATTAATGGATGGGAAAATTGAAGGCATGCAATTGGAAAGAAACGTAGCTGAAGATAGTAAGTGACTATTTCATCCTAGCACACCAAGGGTTTAGTCCCTGTATGGTATTCCTTTTCTAGTAACAACCTAATTTTTTTTAAGTAATTTTGAAATGTCTTTCTCAGCCCTTAAAAATGCTCATTTTATCAAAAAGTCAAATATTTATTGTAGGACGTTTAAATATTATGCCTTAAAATATTATATATATATAAAAATATATATTTTTACATATGTAAAAAGAAGAATTATGTGAGAAATATCAATATATTTAAAATTTTATATATATATAAAAATATGTATATTCTGAACCAGTTGAAGTGTTTTTCCTGCTGCCTGTCCTTGCCCGAGACACCTCTGGTGGGCTTCCTTGCTGGCTACGTGCCAAGGCCCGCCCTGGTTCTACAGTTTTCTGTCTCCTCTCTGTGCACAGACCTGCCCACTGCTGCTTCTGTATTAGCTCGCAGGGCTCAGGAGTAACATGCTTCGTCAGCAGAAGTGGGGTACTCGCTGGGGTCGGGGCCAGCCCAAAGCACAGTAAACACGCAAAGGAGCCTGAGAGGAACTGTGAATGATTCTCCACTCGCATCAGTGCTACTTGTGCAAGCGGCTGCTAGATGTACTTCCCCCTGAAAATGATAGCATCAGCGGTATTGCTTAGTGGCTGAAGAGTGTGTCTTTCTAAGAAGATTGATGGGCTTTGTGGTAAGGCTGCAGCCACTGTGGTGCACAGAGCCAAGACCCCCACACTAGCACTAACCTGGCTGGAGAGTCCTGAGCTCCAGTGCCATGTGTGCTTTCTGGACCTGAGCTGGCACACAGGGATTTTTGGCTCCAGAGTCAGTCCAAGTGGGGCCAGCTCAGGTATCTCCGATGTAGCATACTGGTCTAAGTCCTTAGACTTACCCCCTCTATTCACAGTGTAGGGCCATTGAGATGCTGTCCTCTGGATGACAGGAGCCAGCCGTTGTCTCTGGTAGTCAGCAGGACAGAGGTCAGCGTCTCCTTCATATTAGGGAAGGTGCACCCAATATTTTCAGAAATATTCCTACTCCCCTTCTGCTGGTTTTGGCTGGGATAGAGTTAATTTTCTTCACAGTAGCTAGTATGGAGCTATGTTTTGGATTTGTGCTGGAAACAGCATTTATAACACAGGGATGCTTTCGGTACTGCTGAGCAGTGCTTACACAGAGCCAAGGCCTTTTCTGCTCCTCACCCCATGACACCAGCGAGCAGGCTGGGGGTGCACAAGCAGCTGGGAGGGGACACAGCTGGGACAGCTGACCCCAGCTGACCCAAGGGATATTCCATGCCATATGGCATCATGCTCAGCATATACAGCTGGGGGGAAGGCTGGCCAGGGGCCTGCGGCTCAAGGACAGGCTGGGCATCCGTCACTGTGTGATAAGCAATTGTTTTCATTTGTATCACTTGTCTTTTTTGGACTTTATTTCCCTCTCTGTTTGTTATTTTCCTTCTCAATAATAATAATAATCATCAACAACAAGAACAATAATAAATTATTTCAATTATTAAACTGTTCTTGTCTTAACCCATGAGTTTTCTCACTTTGACCCTTCCGATTCTCTCCCCCATCCCACTGTGAGGAGAGTAAGTGAGCAGGTGTATGGTGCTTAGTTGCCAGATGGGGTTAAACCACGACACCCATTTAAAGCCAAATCTTGTAGCGTTACTCAGATGAAAAAGCACATTTTGATTCCTGGCTATGAACTAAGTAAGGAACACAAGACCTACCCCTCTTAGAGGGACTGTTGCCACCATGATACCTCAGGGGTTTCCTTTTTTCTTTTCCAATGCCCCGGGCTGTAGCCAAGCGGTTACTGAATGACTGATGGGTGTCAGCCTCGGTTCACTGCACCACAAGTATCGGGTTGTGTAGAGGGATCTCAAATGCCCTGGATGCAGCAGAAACTATAAAAAGGCAACAAGTCCAAGGCATCTGTGTGCTTTCTGCCCACAGGGATCACATGGAAGCGTATGTTTGTTACCCTGCTTTTGGAGACTAGTGTTGGTACTGAGATGTTTTCTTCTTCTATGAAAGCATTTTTCACAGTGCTTAGATTCATGCATGAAATAATCTTTATCCATTTGGAGGAGCAGACTGATCAATTACAAAGGTAATCCTTCAGTGATGGCAACTCCGTAACACTTGCTCTCCAGTGCTTGCAGCAGCAATTTACTGCTTGTTCTGGGCCAGGGTTTGGTAGGCAGCCAGTATCAGGGTTCTTAATTTAACCACATCAGCATGTCTTAAACATGTCTTGACCTGTAGCTGTTCTGAAACCTTCTGCTACTGATAAATTTCTCATTGTGTTGTCCATGAGCAATATTAGCAGTTTTCTCTGTGTCATTCACATTCAGTTCTAATCAGATTATAAAAGTAAAACATCACATACGATATGTGAAAACAGCTCTTTCCAGACAATTCGGAAATGCTCTGCCAAGTGCTTTGAGGCTATTCTGGTAAACATGTAAAAATCATTCATCTAAGAACTTGTGATAAACTGCCACTAAAAAAAAAGAGAGAAGCACCTTCCTCTGCGGTGTTCTCAGTGCTAAAATGCAGGAAGCCAGCAGCAGGTCCGTACTCCAGCACGGTCCCTGTTACACAAGCACTCTTGTGCTGGGCCAGGGCAAGTTCCTGTTCACCAAGGAGCACGCATTAGGCTTTAGCTCTGGGTACTACAGAAGGTAAAATCATAGAATGCTTTGGGTTGGAAGGGACCTTTAGAGGTCATCTAGCCCAATCCTTCTGGGTACATCCTTGCCGTGTTAGGGTCAGTACCTTCCAGTGGTTTCTGACTGATGATGTCAGCAAGTACAGACCTGGGCATGAAGTGACATGAAGAGACCTGTAATACACAACAGCCAAACGCCAAATTCTCCATCCAGATTTGTGTGGCAGACCTGTGTACATAAGCAGGGCTGTGCGTAACCACGGTATTAACATACATAGAACAGACGATACGATTTCGTCTGTCTGGTCTAATTCCTTGCCAAGTTTCCAGTAGTTTAATCGTGATCTAATTTCAAATAATGAAATCAGTTATGTTTTTTTAGAACTGCTTTTTCATCTCTAGGGCTATGAATACCATCACTGCAGTCATAGCTAGAATAATTTTTATAATGACCTATAATTTTAAGTGATCAAATTTACAAAATCCTCAGTAAACAAAAATCACCACAGCAGGTTACTAATGTGATTCTGAACTCTCTCCCAGCAGTTGTGGCATAAAGTGATGTGTAACTGTGGATCTAAACCTATGAGCTTTTATAAGGTTGGTGTGTAGAGTTTAAATCCAGACCTGTATCTAGAATTCATTTTATAAATCCATGTTAGATCTTCCATCAGATTCCTGGCTGAGGAAGCTTCTTGACCTAAAAGTGTTGAAAACCTAGATCTCATTTTCTAGCTTGATCCTTTATTATCTTAAACCAACACACAAACTAAACACAGACAGTATGAGGGAGAAGTGTGGGTTGAGTGAAAATGTAGGGACATATGTTTTGTATTTGGTTTGGTTTAGAAAACATTAGGTTCTTGACTTCTGCTCTATTAAAAAAAAATAAAATAATTGCACATAATGGAAGTTTACAATCCAGGCATTATTCTGCATTTCTTGTACAAATTTCTTGTGAGTTTTAGCACAAATAATAAATAAAATGCAAGAATTTGACTACCCACTTTTCTAAAGTAAATTGCTTCAAATATCTTCAAGTCTCAACAACCTTGACATAAATCTTTCTAATGAATGGACATGTGCAGGAGTACAAGTTTAGGGCTTTAATTTTAGACTAAAGGAACTCTCTGGCTTCAGCTAGGGAGAGCCTGGGTTTTTATTCATCAGGTTTTTCTCATATTCTTAAAACTATATTTATATTCAGTTTCATTTGAATATGTTTTTGATTTGTCCAAACAGCAGATGGCTATCATAAAGAGTCTGTATTTTACTTGGCACTTTCCATTCCACATTCCTTTACTATTCATAGCACAGCAGTCATACTCATCTCCAGTACACATAAAAGGAGGCACTTCGACTTGCAGCTGCAGATGTCCTCAAATGTCTGAGTATTTACAAATTTACTTACAGCATTATTTTTCTTAACGTTGAGAAGACCAGACACTAGATATAGTGTGTGGATTTTTTTTTTGCATCTCTGCCACTCTCGTGAATTGAGAGAAACTGGGACTGAAATTAAACCTATATCTGCAGTAAGGAACCCCCACACTTAAAATTAGATTCATGTAGAGCCCATGTTGGTACAGGGAGAGTGGGACTATACATAGGCAGAAAAATTTGCTCTTGAAGATACAAACTGTCAAGCAACATGAAGAATAAAATATTCATCTGATTGAAAAACAAGAGTACCTAAATGAGTAAGAATAAAGGCATCTGTGCTAGAGTAATGCCTTTTTATTACTGGGGCTTCACAAGAAAGAATTTAATTATTTTGAGTATTTGTAAGCAATACATTTTTCATCAGTTGCTAATAGCAGAATATGTTAGATAAAACTGCTTTTCTAAATGTCTTTGAATGTTTTCTTTTGAATTAATTTGCCTTTGACAGAAAGCATCATTTCTATTTACTGTGTTTTCAAGCAAATATAGTCAGTGATTGTTCTTTTTTCTTACAGCTTCAGACATGCAACACACTTCTAAAAAGTAATCTCTCAAGGGCTTTTTGCATACAAGATTGTGGAATTTTTTTTTTTTTTTTTTTCTTAATAGTATCCTTCAATTTGTGTGCTTTCCCAGAGCCTAAGGAGGAGGAGTTTAATGTCAAAAATTAGAAAACGGAATTTTTGGTACATAAATTTCCATAAGACTCACAATCTGTCTATTGCTTCTTAAATGATTATGACTATGTACAACAAATGTTTATTCCTTAGAAATACAACTCATCCTACTGAACTAATAAATATGCTTTATTTTCAATATGTTATCAACTATCAATATGTTATCAGTATGTTTTGCTCTTGCTGTGACTAACCTAAATTTTCGACTATTCAAAAAGCCTGGCTTTCCAACAGATGTGTAGCTAGAGGCAAGCAGTCTAACACTTCACATCAAACCATAAACTCAGCATACTGAAAAACATATACAAAGATTTTTCTTTACTGTAATATAAATACAGCCGCATGCTTAGTACACTCTACAGCATTGCTTGAATGGTATTATTTTGTTACGTTAAGAATCATTTTGTCTCACCAATAAACTAAGGACAAGACTCTAATTCTTTCCCACCGAGTTCTTCATTTCAACAACCAAAATGCCATCGTGGCAGAAAAGCGCAGACAAATCTTTGTTCTCCACTCCACCAGGTAATTTGTATTGTCTGGTAAAGCTTCTGGAGATGAAACCGTGTTCGTCCATCCTGGGTCCGTGCTGAGCTTTGATCAGGAGCCAGCCTTCGAAAGTCTGAATAATGATATCTTCGGGGCGGAACTGTACAACATCCAGCAAGACCTGAAAGCGTGTGTTTTCCTCCTCCTGGCCGCTCTTCCCGTCCCCAGCTGTACTTTCCGCGATACACCTTCTGTTGCTCAGTGCAGCTGTAGAAGGGCCTGGCAGAGCGTATAAAGAGTGGTCCAGTTTGTGTGCTTCCAGCTCTTGGGCAGCAAACTGCTCTTGATAGCGTATGGGAGTTTCCACCCAGTGTCTTATAACAGCTTCTGCCATTGCTGAGGATGATAAAGCTGCTGCTCCTGGGTCGCTTTTGGGAAGCTGCAGAGTCAGAGCAAACTCTTCCCAGTCGTATGCTTTACCCGCAGGCTAGTTTATCGGTTGATGTCGCCTTTTACTTTGAGCACAGGCAGAGCGTAACATTTAATAGGGCATGCTGTGCTCCAGTGCTGGGAAGCTTGTTTCATCATTTATCTACTAACAATAGCGCACTATTTATAGTGCTGGGGTCTTGAGTGGCTTCGACATGTGCACAGCTTTCATGCATAAGTAGTAAAAGCAAAATTTGAATGCACCTCCAATTATTGCAAGATTGTACTGTTTGTTATGAATAATGAGCAGACAAATAATGTGAAGGATTCTTTGATTTAAACGGAAGTTTAATGATTCTGTTTTTCCAAGGGATACATGGCAATAGGTACAAACTCTGTATTTCTTCTAACTGAAATACAAAGTTACTAAGGAAAGGGATTTAATTAGCTTGACAGTAGAAATGGAGCAGATTTCAGGTTAGGTATACTATAAAATTACCAAGTGCATTGGACATTGTTGCAGAAGTTGTGCATAGGTGAAATACAGGCATGGTTAATGATGTTGTTGGTGGGAGGAGGGAACCATGACCATCTCTGCCCAAAGAAGGGGTGCCTGAAGGGCTGAGTCTGCAATCTTAGTGACCTACAAACACAGCAGAGCCTTCTCCAGTGTGTCAGGGAGTCAGACTCAAGAGTGCAGGGACAATTACAGTGAAAGGTCATGTTCCACAGCTTCCAGGAGAGGGCAGAATTGTTTTTCCCCAGCAGAATAGTAAAGACAACTCCAAATCCTTACTGTTAACACCTTGTCCCAGCAACCTTCATCTTCTGGGGCTTAACAGCTTGAATCTATGATCCCATCTACCACATGTGTCTGCAGAGCAGGACTCATGACCTCAAAGGCTCTCGGTGGTATAATCTTCTTGCTACTCTGTCATCTCAGGGCAAATAATGCCTACAAGTAGTAATAGTTTGGTTAACAAGACCAAAGAAGAACATGCAGTGAAAAGGGAGAAACATTTCCAAATTGTAATGGGTTTGCTAGAAGATCCCTCTAGCAGGGCTTGGTTATGTAAAGCAGAACGCACTATGGCAACTGATGGTGAAAGATGTTTATTTCCCTCAGTTGCACTGATGCTAGAAATAATCAGACAAGATAGTTTTATTTGTTCTTTTTTGCCTATTGTTGTTCAGAGTTCTGTCCCTCTCTTGTCCTTACATCCTCCATTACCATGAAAATGGGAAGTCAGTTTCTATGGGATCTTTGGTTGCTCATGGACTCACAATGGAAGAGGCATTTGAATTTCAGTAGCTATCAGAAATGAACTTCCATATTGAGTTGATAGCAGAGCAGGATAACCAAACATATCTATAATTAAAGTTCTAAGGTTGCTATTTTATTTTAGACTCATGGAAGTTGCATCGCAAGGTGAGGAAATTTTCAAAGGTAGATCAAAAGTTCAAGATAACTTACGTTAATGGCGTATCATTTAATTGAGTATTGTGGGAAAGAAGAATTATGCTACTTTATTTAACTATTGTCTCTTCTCCTGTCAAATTGTCCTCCAGAAATAATTTAAAAATGCAATTTCAAATGTATGGCTTGCTAAAATAGTGATAAAAATAAACTGGAGCATTGCCTGTTATCTGTTCAGCAGCTGTTTTCTGTTTTGTTAGCCAATGATTCACTTGATCAGGAAACTTTAACCCTGAAGTGAAGCAGTATGCCTGGTTGGTTGTGATATTATGCTTTTAGAGATTGCTGAAAGTTATTGCTGTCCCTACTGAATTCTGTGATGATAGCCTGACTTATTTTACTTCAGTTTTGCACTTCATTAATAAATGTACTGTGCAGGAATACCGCATTCCTTTGTTTTTTAATTTTAATTATTCCCATCTTCTCTGGAAAAGGTTAAACTTGCCTATACTTACACTGTAAATGAAAACAGAAACCACCACCTCAGTGCAGCTCACTGTGGGACAGCTATATCTATTCCCAGAAACAGTTGCGTTAGTCTTTCAAATGTCTATGTTAATCACACTGGGAACTGTCTGTCTGGTCTGATTAGCACGAAAGATGCTCTGAATACCCTTTAAATTCATGTCATGCACAAAGCTCTACAGAAGTTTATCGGATGCCTTTCTACTCTGTAGGGCAAGGATTCAGACAGATTTTGGTAATGAAGCTGTGTAGCCTCTTTCTGCTCTCCCATCCTGCTCTCTCCTGGGTCCCCTCTTCTCTCTGTTTGCCACCGCAAGGCTCAGGAATTAGCACCATCTTTCTTACCTCTTTGTTGCTAACATGGAGAATATGTCAACTGGAAAAAGAAAACACCTTTGAAATGCAAACATCTCAGGAATTTAGCATATATTTTCAGGCTTTCAAATTTAAATATGGACGTGGTGCTGCAATACTGAGGAACTTTTGATGCTTGTGCTGCTATATTCTTCAAATATCTATAGCACACTTCCGCTGAGCAATGCATTTTAAAAACAATTGATTACCGAGGTCATTTTAAACCTTCAGAGCAGATCCATCAGGAGCAGGATCAATGTCCTTCATTGCCAGCTCCGTGCCTCGGGTTTTCTTTCCCTGTTTTTGTGTGCACGCGAAGGCCTCGCTCTGTTGCTGCACAGCGGGTGAGAAACCACTGACTGGCGTGGGAAGTATTGCGGGGCTGTTCTTTGCAAAACTGAAGTGAGGCAGTTAGTTATCGTGGCCTTGCACTGGTCAGTCCATGCTCTCTTTTGCTGATCGCATGTATTTATGGTCTCAATATCTGTTGGGGATTTTTAAAGGAAAGGAGTAGGATCCCTTGGCAATTTGCAACATATGGCTGGGAGAAACACGGTGCCAGTATAAATGGGTCACACCGACATCTTGTGGTGAGACGAGAAAATAGCTGCGAGAAGAAAATCACAAGCTGCCTGCTGTATATGCTAATACCAGGTATTATTACCGGTCTGTGAAATACTTGTATGGACAGACAAATCAAAGGAAGAAAACCGCAAGAGTTTAACTTACAACAGGCTATTTTCAGGCTAATATAAGCTTCTTTCTCAATATTTTGGAGTGGAGGGAAGTAATACCTGATTCATGTTGAACTCACGGAAAATACAGAAAGCAAGCATCCTGGTAAAGCTGTATTCTAAATTGCAAAAATGCAAGGTGCACAAGCTCACGGCAATAACACTTTTTTGATGCATACCTGAAAAAAATACAGGTGCATCCTGCTTGACACAACTTTAATAGATTGCCTTGCCATGATTCTCTGCGTGCTTGATTCCCCAAAGAGAAGTATGTATTTCAACTACCATTGAAACTCAGTAACTACTGAAAGGGGAAAAAAGTGAAAAGGCTGGTAGGATGAAGTGAACAAGAACTCTTCTAGCAAAAGCTATGAGGCTAAATTCAACTGAGAGCCATGTAATTATCCCAATGAATTTAGGCAGAGCACTGCAATTACTTTTACCAAAGCACACAAGGATGCCACTCATGATCTACTTTACAGGTCATTCAGAAAAGATGCTGTCACTTCAGTCTCAGCAATACATAAGAAACGGAAGGAAGAGTGGGACTTGGTGGGTTTTACCAGTGCTGGCTCTGTTATACCCAATATGGGAGTTTAATCTTTGAGGTGATACCGAAGAGCTAGATAGTAAAATAAAATATATGTGAGAATGGAATGTAGGGTGACACTTACTGATATTGGAAGGTAAAAAGCTATTTTCCATATGGTATTTAATATATTTTTATAGAGTGAGAAAATTATTGTCCCCTACTTGCATCACTTTGAGTCCATTACTTCTTACAGCTCTGATTTGTCCTTTCAGCTGGATTGTTAGATCTGTATATATATCAGCTCTGAAGGACTCAAAAATGTAACCACAACTACTGCAAGTGTCTTACCAGCAGATACCAGGTGTTCTGTTTTCAAGAAATATTGAGAGATTCTTTTTTATTAAGGTCTCCTTCCAATCACATGGTATTTATATTGGTCAGTGAATCACAACATAACTCTTTCTGCAGCAAGACTTCATGCTGTGTTGTAAAACTTCTTGCAAGTTGTAAAGGCTGTGTTGTTACATAGCCAGCTTAACTGAAGGAAGACTTCAGACCTTGGGTCATGTCCTTCAAAACCTGGAAAAGGCTGGATCTACCCAACCTCTTGGAAAATTTCTCGAGGGCACTGATGCTCACTTGTAACTGTAAACTCAGTTTTAGGGACCTCTTAAGAAGTGGAAAACTAATCTCAGCTTTTGCACTAAGAATCAAGGGTTTGCTCATTTGTTAGGATGACAGGACCACAGTAGCTGCCGTTGGAGCAACACCTTTACAGAACAGTGAAGGAATGAAAATGCAACTTGTATAATAATGATTTTAAAACTTGAAGTTAATATAAAAGTTACTTTAAAGTGATGTCATGGAACTCTTTACAAATATTTGCTTTGTAATTCATATGGCTTGTTTTCTAAACATTTTTATGTCTGTTGTATGCAAATGCATCTGTGCCTCCCAGATTCTTGAGGAACTCCTGTAGAAAGCAAACTGTAGTATTTTATCTAGAGTGATAATAATCTGTTCACTTCTTGTACACAGAACAGTAGCGAGGAAATGAACAATTAAAAAAAATAATATGCCTAAGGGCTTGGAAGCTCTGTTTTGCCACTGAAAGGCAGGATCTAATGCACTCTTGCTGTAGAAAATGTCTTGTTTTTCACCAGTTAAAAATTAACTAGTGTTCCAAGAAGAATGC
>VZTL01033092.1:0-15193 GCA_013400535.1 Scopus umbretta
TATGATTCTGTGATTCTATAAAAGGTAAAGTTAGAAAGTGACTACAAAGGTACAAAGGAATAAAGGGAGGTGACCTAGCATCACAATAAAAACCTTAAGTGCCAGGGGAGATGAAAATTACTCAGTCACATATTTTGTAACGTAAGGTTCTTTGGTCAAATACATGTATTTTACAGTGACTCTTCTTGTCTGTCTTGATTTTATACCAGAAAGCAAATCAAAATATAAATAACTGGAGCAAATAGAGAATGCTGACTGATGCGCTGCATACTGTGCAGTGTACACAAGAGTGCACCATGTACTGGTTAGCAGGAGTTACTGTTAATACATTTAATATAAATATACTGACATGCAGAAATCTGTGAGATATAAACTGCCAACTTACCTAGAAGCAGCTAGAAGAAAAGCAGGAGGAATCATATTACCACAGAAAAGGACAGTTAATCTGCGTTTTCTGATTTTCTCATCCTGATGAGAAATCAAACTCAGCTTCCATTAAAAGGAAAAAAAATTAAGACTTTTTAAAATATATATATGTAACTTATGTCAAAAGCAAAGGAATGTAAAGATTTTTTTTCTTCTAAAAGTTCTTACTATATTGCTAAACGTACTTTTGTTTCACCTCAGGCACCATAATGAGCTATCAACCTAAAAGAGATAAATCAAAATGTTGTTCTTATTAAAGAATTTAAACATCCTAAGTCTATTATATTTACTTAAATTACTGTATACAGATAGATGGGTAGATATTTGCATGTTAAAGAATTAATATCCTCACTGTTATAATATGGTAAAAGCAAAATATGCTTGTATTGCTGTACTTGTGCAATGACTCTGTAAAGCCTTTATGACCTGTATTGTTGAATACATGGAAGGGTACATAAATATGCATTTACACTATTTCATTTGTCAGAAACCTTTTCTAGGGATTAAAAAAATCCTGATAAGCAAAATTAACCCTACAAATACAAGATTTGAACATGGTAATAAAAGAAATCAGGATACTCTGTAGTTAGTTTCATGGTTTTTTTCTTCTTCCCCCTTTTATGCCTATATCATGCAAGGATATTGTCATATTGAATGTCACATTCCTAAGTCTAAGCTCAACTTGTCATAGCAGAAGCGCCATTTTAGGCTTTAACTAAGATTTTATTTTGTTCTGCTAGCTTGTGTTACTCTTTTACGCATATATCATTTTTCTTAGTCCAAGAAAAACAGTGGAGTTTACATGCTTATCTCCAGTAACACTAATAAGACCTATGCTCAGTTAATCTCTGTGCAGAATGTCTTTTGTTTCAAGTTCTTCCTGAAATAAATAAAATGAATGCCAATTGTCAAAAAATAAGAAAACCATAACATAAAAAGATAGCTATTGCAGAATATATTTAATTTCTCTGTCATCTTAAGACTGTTCCACACTGTACATATTCCAGTGTTGTACGTACCTTTTAAACTTTCCTTGGGATATGACTCAGCACTTAATTATTAATATTCATCAAGATCAAATATTTCTAGTTTAAAAACAAAAAACCACAACAAAACACTATGGGAAAAGTCAAAGAAAACTCACCAAACTTGCCTCCATATCTTTCTCTTTTGGAAGGAAAGAAAAACATTACAAGATTGTCACACTGCAGAACCAGGAGCAACTCAAGTCGCCAAGGGGTGGTGTTCTCTCAAAATCCCTCCAAGTTTCCTAAATGCCATCAGTACTTTTAGTTCTCTAAAAACAGACCAGACATATATTTGATCTTTGATTGCTGTTCTTAGTTGTAGGACAGCAGCTCCCACAAAACTCTGGGCCAAATGAACTAGAACAATTCATAGAAACACAGCAGTGAGAATGTCATTACTGTAATGTCACAATGGGTACTACATTGAGGAAATTTAAATAATTTCTGATACATAGCAAATAACATTGATGTATAATCAAGGCAAAGTTAGACTAAATTCTCCAAAGTCCAGACCATGCAGCACCACTGAAATAACAGTTGTCTACTATTACAGCTAGGTCTCCAGTGTTAACAGAGCTTTTCAGAAAGTCAGTCAGATAGCTCAGTGCACAGTGCACTGAGCACCTTTGTACACAAACTGTGTGAGTTCTATTTTAGAAGAAAAGTTTTAAAAAATAGATTCTGATCTTCTAATCATTTCAATATATGTATATTTGTAACCTTCCTAACTGGAATAGGCATTTGCAATCTGATGCAATAAAAGTACTCCATAAATTTAAAATTCTTCATTACAGAATGGTCAAAGGTTTTTTCACATACTGTGGTGCTCTATTTCTCCTCTCTTATTTCAATAACTTTTCTATTAAAGGATTGACTAGCAATTAAAAAAAGAATTACAGTACAAGTCAGCAGAGACACAACAAACTCAGAAAACCATTTTAAATTTACTTATGGGGCCTTATCTGAACAATTCCACTTATTCCAAAAGGTTCTTTCACAATAAAAAAAAAGAATTATGTCCCTAGGTATTTACAGGAGGTCTGCAAATCTACAGACTGGTCAATCTGTTATCCTGAAGGACTTCATGAAGTTGAAGTGAATGGGACAACTCACTGCATAAACATTTTACATAACAGATTTTAATTCCCTCAATCTGCAAACATTCACACGTGTGTATAGCTTTATACTCATGAACAGGCAAATCCTTTGGCTTCAGAAAGACTAGGGGCCCTTGTGAAGTTATGCAAGTACATGTTTACAGAATCAGAAGTCTATGAAGGTTGCAGAGCACAAGTTTGTTCTACACTGTCATTGGAGGAACAACTTGTGCAAGAACTCAGGTGTTCAATGGTTAAGCAGAGGCAGGCAGTGATGACAAGTTGCATTTATAGAGCATTGCAAGTTGTGTGAGAAGACCAAGGAGCTGTCAGATGGAGCATTAGTGAAGTCTGGGGTTTCTTTCTGAAGTAATTCCACATTAACTAGTAAATATCTTCCCATGATAGTCATGTTACAGTTTGACTTGGGGAGATTAAAAGAAACTAACAAAGATTTTTACAGTTTGACTTGGGGAGATTAAAAGCAACTAACAAAGATTTTATTTGACTTAATAACTACACTTGTTTCTCACTATGATAATAGCATTTTAAACCTATTTAACACATAAAGCAAATAATGTTCCATCCTAAACTGATTAGAAAATTCAGATTATTAAAGGGCAGTAAAAGCAGAGGTAATGATGTTTCAATGCTGTCCAAGGATCAGAGGCGTAACATGGAGCTAAGGTTTTAGGTGGGCTTAGCACAATGCCAGAGATGGAAGAAAGTGTTTGAACAAGCTTCTGCTGCCAAATTGCAGCCACCAAAAGGAGACAGCATGAGAAAGCATGGGGACTGAGGTTGCCCTACTTCTGTGAAGGAATGGAAAGGGAACTAGCCACAAACTGACTTGGGAGTTACCAGTTGGGGAGTGAAGTCAGGAGGAGTAAGGTGAGAAAACCTGAATACCAAACGCAGGTGTGCTGAAGCAGTTAGTCCTCCCCCACCCCTTGCATAAAGAAAGGTGCAGGAGGCTCACGGTCTGGATTTCCCCTCATGCATGCTTTTGGGACATGGATGATCACAGAAGCAGCTAGTAGCAGTGAAGCTGGTGGCACAGGTCTTGTCTTGTGCCATGCTACATTACATTACACTACCGTATATTCCACTAAACCCCCCCAAGGTGAGGAAGTAATCACCTAAAGGAGACGCCCGGCCACAGGGGGCCCTCTGTCCCCTGCACGTGAGCTATTGGGCTTGTCTCCATGGACAAGGTTCTGATGGAAACAAAGTTTACTGTGGTGGGGTGGTGGCCAGGGATGCTGCCAGGCTGGAGGCCAGGTGGGCAGGGCATGGAAAGGCAGCAGGGAGATTTGCAGGACATCCCTTCCTGTCCATGCATATTCTGCCTCCTGTGGGTTTTCCCATTGCAAAGCACCAGGTGTGAACCTCTTCAGAGACTCAGAGGATGATAAAAAGCCCAAGGAGAAGGATGGCCGGCAGTTTGGAATTATTTCTGCAGCATTCCTTCATGCCTCTGTATGGGAAGCCAACCTTAGAGAGGGATGAAATATGCTCCGTAGACACCTGCTTTTGCATCTCATTATTCAAGACTGTTTTGTTGTGGATTATGGAAATGTGGAAGACACATATAGTAAAAATGAATCCAAAATCATGTATAAATCAAAGATTCATGCAGCAATCTCACTCCTGTTATGACAAGAGGCAATGACAAAGGCACTAGACATATTAAGTGACTAGCTTAACTTTCCCTTCAGTGTCCTCATCAGGGCCACAAAAAGCTAGTCTGTATCTGCCATTTCAGCAGCGTAACCACTATGGCAGAAGGCTGATATTTTGAAATTCCCAGTGGTCCATCTACCATTCTCTCTGTGGCTGCTGCCTGCTCATTTCCTTTAATTTTAGTATGTTGGGTTTTCCCTTGCTGCAAGCTTGCCTGTGACTAATTCAGTAAGAAAAAAAAGCCAGCAAAAACATTTCATTTGCTCTCTTCTATTGATTTGGACAGACAATACTAGTCTGCAAGCACTTCCATCAACACATTCAGAATTGTAATTTCTCTTTTTCATTCTTAGTGACATTTTGTGTCAAGCCTATCACAAATTCACCACAGTGTTTTGAAGACAAATCTGTAATAATAACTTTGGAAGAGCATGACACCCATATAACATAGTTAACTATGTATGACGTTACCAGCTGCATTTCCCATTGTTGCTGATATTTAACCTTTACTCTTCTTCTACAACTTGAAAGTGCTTTTCAAATATATGTTACAGCGTGATCAAGCAAATGTAGATAAGGCTGACACAGACAGTTTTTTAGTTTGACATTGACTTTTCCCTCTAGAAATGCTATTAAACTTAAGCAAAAGGCATTTTTCTTGAGCACAGTTTTAGCACTTCATTTGATTGAACTCAAAAGCCTATACTAATCAGTACAGGCCTTGCTGTAAATAAACATGAAATATTGTACAGCTTCAGCAAGTTTCTTACCACAAAAACACTGCAAGCTGAAGAAGATAACTGTGTGATGTCTTTGTCACATAAGTTAGACGGATTTCTTCCTTTTTTGCTTTCAGAAGGGAGAAACCAGTGTTTCCCTCACTATGCTTGAAGCTTTCTAAATGATAGTTTGGAAAGCGGAGCTCACAAGGGGTCAGAGGTGGTGCCTGTGTCCCTTAGTGGCACTTCTATTACTGATCTACAGAGCATGTTCATATTCAGCCATACTAAAAAGCTGTATTTGTGCCTCCAGTGTTACTGCCAAAATTAATAACTATTCGACTTCAGATTACGTTCCCTGCTCTACTTCATACCACAATCACAGAAACAGTTGCACTGATACAGCTGAGAAGCAGCATAAATCCTGCCTTAGCCTGGAGACAGGAACGAGTGGCTGGGGACATGGGAAGCACGCCAGACCTTTCGTCAGTGCTGCCCCTGAACACTTTGCAATACGAATCCACATACTGAGATGCATTTTCTTAATACAAATTTTCTTTCTGTAAGCTCAAATGACATATAAACTATAAATATTTTAAAACTAATTAATGTGTTTCTTGCAAACTACCACAGTTGACTCATCTAAGGCATCCTACTGTATGCTTGTTAAAAGCAAACCTTTAATGGCATGCAGTTCCCTAAAGACGACTTCCTCCCCTTCATCCAGTAATCCATCTAATTTGTCTGTAGACTCTGCTTGGCAATGATTACTTTCCTCCAGAATGTTCATAAAAAGGAAATAACAGTACAACCTGCGCAAAAGCCCTAAATAGGAGAGGTAAGCATTGTCATTGACAATTGTTTCCACATGGACCAAGTATGGAGAATTTTCAGAGATGTCACTTATCCCACAAATTCTTGCTTCAGCCATAACATCTATTTTCATCTAATCCTTCTCATCCACAGTGTGCCCTTAGCAGTGACTTATCAGTCACCTTTGTATAAATTAACCAGGTTGTGCCCTGACTGCTTCTGTCTATTGGGAGAACAAGCTGTGGTGGGAGTCACTCTTTCTGACTTTGGATGTGGGAAGAAAAACAGAGAAAAACAGCTACAAAACCTTCCAAATACACAGCATGAAGAGACATCTCATCTTATGCAACAACTGTCACTCTAGTTCAGAACAAAGCAATCCTTAACCTCCTCACTTAAACCCTAAAAGAGACTGTATTAGCCCACCCAAGCATTACTCAAAGCTTTCTGACTTCTCTGGACTACTCTTCTGTACGGCTGATTTTTCTACTACTAGGGACTCACATAACTCTACGTCCTGCTAGTTGCCAGAGGGAGCCTTGGAAAACAGCTAAAGAAAACAGAATTTCACAGAAGAGGGACTGAGTGATTTGTTGTAAAGACAAGTTTCTCCATTTTCTTCTACCAGCCAAGGTCAAATTTCCACTGTCCATTAGGTCTTTTCCATCAGGGTTATTCCTTTGACAGAGGTGCCTCAAATAATCTAGGAGGTATGCAGACTGAGCAGTAGGAAAGCATTAGAATGTAGTAAACTGCACAGCTCTCAGAAAAGGGATAGTGGATTTCATGTCAGTCACATTAGCCCTGGGAGGCAGCCTCACATACTCTTTATGAAGACGAGTGGGGGAAAAGCTCAGAGGAGGGAGCTAGAAAAGCTTCAGTGAAACATACAACCATCTTCACTAACCTCTCTTTCCTCTGCAAAAGCTTCCTCCCAGTGACAGGCCAAACTCCTACACCCAAAAAATTTGATCTTCACAGAGTGTTTCAGCCCTGCTCAAGGTGGTAAGCATATTAATGCTTCACCTAGCAGCTTGTTCCAAAAGCTTGTTAACAGCTTGTTAAAAAAGCTATCTTTTCTGCATATTAGTTAATAAATAATTGCTTTGTACTTTAAGTAGTTATAGAATCATAGAATATCTCAAGTTAGAAGGGACCCATAAGGATCGTTGAGTCCAAATCCCTACTCCTCGCAGGACTACCTAAAACTAAACCATATGACTAAGACTGTCATCCAGACACTCCCTGAACTCTGACAGGCTTGGTGCCTTGACCACTTCCCGGGGGGCGCCTGTCCCAGTGACCAACTACCCTCTCAGTGAGCAACCTTTTCCTAATGTCCAATCTGAACTTCCTTGACACAGCTTCATTCCACTTCCTCATGTCCTATTGCTGGCCACCAGAGAGAGGAGATCAGCAGCTCCCCCTCCACTGCCTCCCTTAAGGAAGGTGCAGACCACAATGGGGTCACCCCTCAGCCTTCTCTTCTCCAAGCTGAACAAACCAAGTGACATCAGCCACTCCTCTTAAGTCTTGCCCTCAACACCTTTCACCATCTTGGTCACCCTCTTCTGGACACACTCCCATAGTTTCATATTTTCTTTTATGTATTATGCTTTCAGGGTGTCTCTAAATAGCATACGGCTGCCTGAACAAAGTGACCAGAGCAGAAGGGTTACACAGGTGGAAGAGGACTGTGTTAGGAATCACAGCTGGAGGACTGGGAATTTTGTAAGAGATGGCTATGACCCATCAGCATCTCTTCTGCACAACCCAAAAAAAGAAACCCTGTTAATATGATATGACCCACCTTGCTTTAAATTGTTTTTTTTTTTCCATCAGATGTTGGCTGTCCTGGGTACAATGGCAGGTAGGATCAGGGATTTCCCTCTCCATGGCAAGGGTGGGGAATGGCTAGAGGGAGCGGGGTGGTGAGGGGTATGTGATAGGTATGTGAAGTATCTTGTACAGGAACAGTGTTACCTGCTGATCTTTCCCCTGACCATATGCTCTTGGAGGCAGGATGTAGGCAGCACTGCAACCTGTGTGGACTTTGCACCAGGGACAGCCAGTGTGCAGGAGGGGGCAGAGATTAGGGCTGCATATAAAATTATGCCCCCGCTGGGAAGGGCTTAGTCTGAAGAACAGCCAGCGTCCCAGCTCTGGAGCAGCTGATCAGCATGGGATGCTGAAGACAACAAGCAAATGCAATTTGAGGGAATGGCCACCAAAGCTCACAGGACAGCCCTGGGTGCCTGCGGCTGGGCAAGATCAGAATCTGATTTGGTAACTCTGGTCTGGAAAGGAAATACATATGTATTTTAACATTAATTAAGTGCTTCAATTCTATACATTTTAAAGATGTAATAAGCACATGATAAATAGAGACAGTGACTGCAAAAAGCTATGCATATTTGGAGCCTGAAAGCAGGGCAGAAAGGAATGAAGTCTTGTCTTTTAACTTACAGGAAATCTTTCATTGTCTCACTGTGAGACTTTGAGAAGATTTAACCTCTCTGCTGGCTTTCCAGTTCCTAACATGGGGATGATCACATTTAACAGCCTCAGTGTGATATTGCAAGGATAGACAGTTAAGAGCTATAAAACACTAAGAACTGTATAAAAGCTGAATGAACTAATGAAACAAACACCTAAACAATTTACTTGAGTAAATAACATGGAAAAGAGGGTTCCCTAAGATACTTCATTCATCTTGGCAACTGTATTGGGATGCTTTTCATACATCTGTCATTTGTTTTCATAGACTGTGAGCCGCTTGGGAGAGGAGCTATGTCTCCCCTCAGCACTGCCACAAGGGCATGCTGCCAAGTGGAAATAATGTCCTGAAATATCTCTGTCAGGGCTATCGTAAAAAAAAGTGAAGCTGAAGTAACTGCCAACAGAATGATTTGGGAAGGGGTCTGTGGCTTGTGTGACCACTGCAAACCCCAGCAGTTGTGTCCCGATTTGGCAAAAACAGCATTAACACATAGGCGTGTAACCCTACAGAGTATTTACATACATATGTCACACGGTGGTGCTGCTGTTCAGCAAATGTGAAACCTGTGCCAGTATTGGCAAGAACAGATACCTAACACTGTGCAAATGTATGGATTTGTGTGTGTGTGTGTGCATGTGTTCAAACACTGCTTGAATTGTGATGTTTTGATGACAAAATTTTTACTGCAGATGTGCTACCCAACACAATTTAATTTTTCCCTGATTTTATTTTTCTTACTGTACACCTATGTCATTGCACATCTCTGTTGTTGTATGTGTAGATGAATTAAATATAAATCTTGATCAGTGGCAAGTTCTTTGAGTTCCTTAATGCAGTTTTCTCATTACAAGCCACATGGATAGTATCACTTTGTAGCAGACAGGCTTACTCCCATCACCACCTAAACCAAAAACTAAATCTTTCCATTGCTTCAGGTCTGATTCCCATTTCCCACACGTGTGTCTTCAATTCAGTTGGGGAACAGATTGTGAATTTTTTTGATCCATGGCTTTGCATTTATTAACTATACATTCAGCATTTTACAGTATCTGGTATGTTTTTGCCAAATCCATTAAAAGAGCATTAATTCATTGTACTGCACAGTGTATCATATATTGACTTTGCCCTTTTTTCTGATTTTGATTGAATTTGCTGTCCTTATTCTGGAGGTATACCTAATACTCCAGGTGCTCTGCCTCGGACTTCCGGGGACCAGAGACAATGAGCAGCTCTTAGTCTCCGAAGGCTGTTGTAGAGGCATCCCTTAACATGCCAAGGAGCAGCTAATCCCAGGGAGGAGGGCAATACTCACAGTTTCTCCTCTCCTGAAGCCACAGCTCCAGCCTGCAGGGCTGACTAGCAGACTTGGGAGCAATGCTGGTGAGTATTTTGCCTTCTCATGTCAGTTCAGAGGGAAAAAAATCTCTCTGTGTTCATGAACACCCAGCTGCCCAAAAGGAACAAAACCAGAATGGACAAGTTTGGTTGTGGCAACTGCAAAATGGCATTTGGAAGGTTTGCAGCAGACTAGAGCTACCCAAACGCTGCAGAGACCATTATCTGCCCACTTGCAATTCCAACATGTTCTCTGCATGCCTGTGGTGGCATCTCAAATGAAAACAAAGTTGTTGTTTGTTGGAGAGTATTTCTACTACTGCTGGCCAGCCCCATGCCTGTCACCACACACTTGGCACCATGCTGTCAGAGGTGCCCAGCTAGCCAGAGAAAAGAGGGGATCCCTGTGCCTGGTGACTGCTTGAACAACACATTGTGGACAACAGAAGACTGAAGGTGAGCTGTTATTGCATGGGCAGCAAAGGAAGATCCAGCCATTCACCTTTGGATCAGAGCAAAACTCAGTGGAGAGGAAGAGAGTCTCTTGGTCAGCACAGAAACCAGTAGTGCTGGAGTCTATGACATTTTTAACCTGTTTGTGGAATGCTGTAGCTAATGTGGGATATGCTAAAAAAAACCAAACCCTAATCAAATGGCCTAAGCCTCCTGCTGACCTCCTTCTCCAGAGGCTGTCATTGCTGTGCCTGGCAGGGACTCCTCCCCAACCCATGGCCTCCTGCTCCCAGCGTGTGCCCAGCTGCCTCTCTCCAAGGCACCCCACGGTGCTGCCCTTGCCCCTTCCATGGGGAGGGAAGGGGTAGGACTCAGCACCCACCTCCCCATAGAGATCTGAGACATGCTGTGGTGGGAATCCTAGAAGAGGGACCTCAGGAGCAAGATCTCGCTGGCAATGGCGCTGGTGTCCCTCCAGAGACATCTGTTCAGTGCCCACATCTTTGCTGTGTGAGTACCATGCATTTGTGGTGTGGAGCAGGGGGGGAGGGGGCATGTCACCCCTGGTGTCAGGGCAAAACAGGGAGAGGGACAGAGTGTCTCTCCCTCCAGGGACTGCGAGTCCCACTGGCAACAGCCTGGACCCTGCCAGGGCTGTGGCTGCTTCTCAGGAGGGCACAAAAGCAAAGCCCCTGTTGGCTCTCACTCCCGCAAAGCTGCCAGTGGGTAAAAGCTGTGCTGATGATCAAGAAACTCAAAAGGATGCAATGTCTCAGGGAGCAGAGCCAAGCCTCTGCAGGGGAAAGCTTTTCCCCAGCTTCAAGAGGTCTGTGGCTGTGACAAGTCTGTACGGGTCATAGGAGAGGAGCCACAGGCTTCTGCTCTTCTGAGCTGTGTGGAGAAACAACCCCCAGAAAGGTCCCTTTAACTTCCAGACTTGCTTCTTTTCAGCTCAGAAATGAAAATCCCTCTGTGAAGGCCATTTGCAGCCTCTTCTTCCTGGCCCAGGTCACTCATGATGAGTATTGGTGAGCAAGCACCAGCCAGCCATGGCACAGATGTGCTGGATACCAGCTCTCAGCGTGAGAGAGAGAGAGGCCTGGGACACTTTCCAATTTCCCATTTCAGTGACTCAGGAAGTTGTGGAGATGGACTCCCCAAGTGGATCCCAGCTCGCCTAAGAGCTGACACATGCACACAGCATTTAGGGAGCAGACTGAGTAGGACCTTTCCGCATACAGGTCTGTTGTGGTTTTCCCCAGCTGGCAACTAAGCTGCACACAGCTGCTCTCTCACTCCTCCCTGGCTGGATGGGGGAGGGAATCAAAAGGGTAAAAGTGAAAAAACTCTCCGGCTGAGATAAAGACAGTTTAATAGGTAAAGCAAAAGCCACACATGCAAGCAAAGCAAAACAAGGAATTCATTCACTACTTCCCATTGGCAGGCATGTGTTCAGCCACCTCCAGAAAAGCATGGCTCCATCACACATAATGGTTACTTAGAAAGACAAACACCATCACTCTGTAATCGACAGGGAACCAAACTGTTCCCTGACATTGTGTAATTCGTGTTGAATTAAAAGAAGACAATAAGGCTTACATACCAGTTGGGAAGGGGAAATGGACATATCATGATTGAGCAGATACTTTGTGTAAAGTCTCGCTTAAATGTCGGGTAAAGATAAGNACACTAGCTACTGTGAAGAAATTTAACTTTATCCCAGCCAAAATGAGCACAAGGTCTCTCCTTTTTTACATCTTTCCTCTTCAGATAGCTGGTGCCAAACAGCAGCTCTTAGTAAGACTTTTAAAGTTCAGGTGGTTTGTATCAGATGAGTTACCCCCTCAGGTGATACCAGCAGGAAGATTTCACAGATCCAAGTCCAGACTGCCAGAAGGCACTGAAAACCCCAGTCTCCTTTTTGCTGGCCCTTTTGGGCTGACCCTTGCCTCAGTGTTTACCTACATGCCTACTAAAATACTGAGGCAAACCAAAGATTCTCTTGTGAGAGCAGGCTCACAGACGAGCATCTGGAGGGAAGGAACTCTTTGGACAGCAGTTCCACCACTGGGACATGACAAAGGATGCTGTGGAGGTCAGGCCCATGGAGGCATCAGGAAAAGCCAGCCAGTTTGCTCTTTCTTCCTCTGCAGACCTTGGCTTTGAATGAGCCTCCTCTCAGTGCTCAAGCACCTGTGCTCTCATCCTGAATCACAATGGGATGAAAAACATGACCACAGGGTTAAGACCCCAAATCATGAAAGTGCTAATGAGCACCCTGTTAAAGCCAATGGTAAATTAACATTCAAACCCATCCCCAGGTTAACCAGAGGGAAGTGCTGCTGAGGGTCACAAATGTGCAGCTGGAAGCAGACACAAGGAGAGTCAGTGGTGCAGCCCACCCTCCTACATATCTCTAGGGAGAAGAAGAGTCAACTTTGGCTCTCTGAACAATGTTATTCCATTTTTAAGTGAGGGAAGAAGAGAAACACCTTTCAAAGAGAGCAGGTGACACATTTTGTTGTTGGTTTTATATTTATTTTTATTTTAAACACAACTTTGAAATATTCTGTGGATATATTTAACATACAATGATGATGTAGGATGGCTTTATGAAACTCCAGCTTCCAAGCACTCTTCTGAGGAACCTAAAAGTTACATACCAGCAATATTCTACCTACTTTACTCTTTAGAAGTGTTGGGTGTAAAACATGACACATTATTTTCCCTGGTGAATCAAACCACCAGCATCTGTTGACAAGCCTCTTTGGCAGTCTTACTGTCAACAGTCGTCTCTCTGGATGCTTTAGGAAAGATGTCCTGGGAAAAACAACTAACTGGAGGACTGTGCCTGTGCTTCTTGGCCAAGGCTAGTTACAGGTCCTGTGTGAGGGGTGTTACTGCTGGTAACCTCTACAAATAGACTGTGATTAGTCGCTGTTTCTCAAAACTTGACATCAGCGTTTCTCATGTCACCATCTAAGTCCCTTCTTCTGGCAGTAATGCTATAATTTTTGGCTGCTCCTCTGCAGCAAGTTTCCTTGCTGCCTCTATAAACACTTTTACATCCTGTCATTCCTGGAAAAGAAGATGGAGGCTCATTTTCCCTTTCAGTTATCTGAGCTGTGCCTGTCCAAGTAATGCTGCTGTCACATTCAGTCCTTTGTGTCTCCTTCTCACGATCCTTGTCACTTGTAATTACTGCTGGAGAAGCACAGGCTGAGCTACTCATGTGATGCTTCTGGTGTTTCTGCTTTTGCTTTTGCTTTTTGGGAGGCCTTGTATCTGTCACTTTTACTTCACAGATTGTCTCTGCACTTGAACTCCTCATCCTTTTTTTCTTTTTCTTACTGAAAAGTCTGACTCCTTGCTGGATTATCTAAAAGGCTGTCTTCGCTTATGTAGTAGTCACTGAATTTTGATAAAGTTTTCTTGGGGTCATTTTCTCTCTCTAGATTTGTGTGCTCCTTCACTGTGGTCTCCACTGTACTTCCCTTTTCCATCAGGCTTTTCCCTTCTCATTCTGTCAGTCCCTTCAAATGGGGTCCTTGACCCCTTGATCAACACCTTAACCTGCATCTTTTGTAATAGCAATAGTGCCTCCCATGGGGTGCCTCTGGCTCTGCAGACCTGTACTTTTGGTAAAGGCTTGTATTCTTTATTCTGGGCTAGTAGATTGCCCTGGATCATGAACTGAGCCCTCCACCTGCTTGGGGATTCATAGCCATCTCTGACCATCTTTCAAGTATCAAAGCAGAAACCTGCAGGTACCTACTTTGGTCATTGTCTCTTCTATAATAATGATCACTGTCTTCGCTTCTTGGTCTCCTTTTGCTGTGTGATTGTGATCTGCTTACTTCTCCGGATCTGGTGCTCTCCTGACTTAGACTCTCTGGCTTTTTGGAGGGATGCTGGTGTCATGAGTTTTTGACCTCTTGCTTCTTTAGTCCTATCTTTGCTACTATCTCTGCTTCTCAACTGTCCTCTTTTAAGCTGGCCTTTTATACAACACTCCTTAATAGTCCTATGGCCATGACTCCCTTGGCTGTGCTGTGAGTGGACACCTGAAGTTTCTCTTTCAGGACAATCTGTGATTCCATGGGAGTGTATCATATCCCTTCCTGAAGAGGTGCTCCCACTTGCGACTGTTCACTCAACTTCTCAGATTTGGCTAACCCAGCTCATGCTAAGGCCTGATATGTACATTGGGAGCAATGCTATTAGGTCAAAGCAAGAGCAACAGGTGGCAGGACAGGTGGTCAAAAAGAGCTAAAAGGGCATTATACAGCCATTATCACCCACAGCTTGCTGTCTCCTGCAGCCATCATCTTCACATATTGATTGTCTGGCAGTTTCTTCAGAATCTGTGAATTCATAGAAATGACACAGACCAAACTTCCAATTTGGAAGGTGTAAAAACATCAGCTTACCAAAAAAGCTTTTGAAGCCAATCCAACAGCAGCTGGACTGCTGAGGCTTTTGTGCTTCCCAGTGTGATACAGGGGATGCCCACACTGTGATGGAGGAGGAAGGATGAGCACTCTCACTGTCAGCTAGGTAAATATTTTGTTCGAAGGTGCATGAGTCACAAGTTATAAGTTGTGAGCTGCGAGTTACAAATTAGAGAACTTGTGAGTGAGAAACCTCGTGACTTGAGTGACGAATTAGTCAATTCACATGATAGACTAGTCTGTATAAAGGGAATTGAGCCTTTGTTTGTCACGTTTGTTTTCTTTCTTAATGAGCTCATAAAATAAAAGTTCATTACAGAGTAGGTTGTCCTCTAAATTTGAGAGATCCAAACAGACCATGGCACCGATCTAGTGTGATCGGTGACACATCGATCGGAGACACATGATCGGAGACAGATAACTGTCTCAAAGATTGTTTACAGCCCTGGTGAGGTCATCGCAAGACTCCTTGATGGTTTAACCAACCTTGGAACAGATAAGGAGCTACCCGACACCAGTTACGGCCCGGGTCAAAGAATGGTCACGGCGCTTTGAGAGATGTACCCAGGCACAGACAACCACCCCAACCTGCAGAGGCATGTGCAATCCACAGCAAATGATCACCCAGTAATCACGTGCACTATACGGGACCAGCTTGCTGAGACTGGGAGCATGTGCAGGAATGCAG
>VZTL01033096.1:0-12333 GCA_013400535.1 Scopus umbretta
TTTTTTTTTAAAAAAACTTTTTCTTTTTTATAAATAAAGATTCACATCAGACATGCCAGGAAAGAGCACTTTGATGTCAACCACATTCTGCAGCCTATAGCACAACTTGTATACAACTTCTCAAAAGAAAAAAGAAATCTAATCAAGGGGGTCTTATTAGCATTCACCCCACTGTTATATGAATACCATTAGCTGTTTGAGCTTTAACATGCAATGTGCTTTAAAACATGCAATAGCATACTCTAACCTAGGGTTATAAGCCCAGAAAGGGATAGTTCAGGCTGCAACTAGGTACTTACCAGAACCGCCAAAAAGCAACATGTCTATTTGCTCCAGAAGATATATACAGAAGGTGTTGATTTGAGGGAAAAGACCAAGAAGAGAAATTGCAGGAAAGCAATATAAAAACACTAAAGAAAAAAGATGATGTATGTTAGAACACAGTCCTACATCACAATGTATAGAGAACAGAGAAACATGCATCATACCAGAATAAGAAATTGTTGCAATAAATTATGAAGATTACTCAAGTAAGCATACCTTCACCTTAGCAGCAAAGATTACACTTTCCTTCTCAAGTATTCAAGACAAATTATGCTACTTTACATGAAGGAAACTAAAGCTCAGAGGTTTACTTTAAGCTTTGTTTTAGATAAAAGCAGCAGCAGAAAAAATAGCATTATGTAGTCTCCTTGCTGCCTCTCAAATAATTTCAAAGTTATATTTGTTCTATTTAAAGTACAGAAATTTTAATTTGAAGACTTCAGAACTTACTCCTTGGATCTGAGATGGTTCAAGCACAGGTATAAAATATTTTTTTGTTTGTTTATAATGAATTGTTAATGGCTAAGATCCTAAGTATCTTGGCTATCACAGTATCTTGCCTCTGCCAGCAACCAACAGCAGCCACTTAAAGCAGCATGTAAAAATGGGACAAGCTTATACTGAAACTTCCCCAGAATATTTCCACACTTCCAGCAGGATGCACCTTGACTTTGCACTAGTGAAAGAACATTAAAAACAGTAAAGAAACTCAGGGGTAAAACCCAATCTGACATCTTTATGTAGTCTCTTTCTAAACAGAAATGCTAATTTAAATGGCTGCCTTACAGTCAAGGAACAGCAGGAGTCATAATTCAGGTAACTGTGCTGCTAGTCTTACATTCTGGTCACTTCCAGCTACTCCTCTTTTCCATCCATTCACTCTTAGCTCCAACCTAGAAAATGCTAAGCACAGTTGTCTAGCAAAGCATCTAAACACACACTTGATCCAAGTCTCCAATACCGTCAACTTTCAAGGATACATGCACGTGTTTAATCGTATTTGTTGTACTAGTACCAGAATGTTCTGCATGGTGAAGGACAGAGATGTGTCAGCCACTGTTCCTCGTAAACAAGTATGTATTTCTTAGTTTACATGCTAGGAAGACTGCAGTTTCCTCCTATTCATTCTCACAAAAAGCAAATTAAACAAATCACTAGTACAACCTATTCCCCTTCCTGCCCCAGTCAAATTTTAAGAAGGTAATAATAGGATTTGTATTCTTTGTTGAATGTTAATTTCACATTTTACTCCCAGCTCCTCTTACTAATACATCTTATGCTAAAATAAAACAATACACCAAGTTTGATCTGACAGCTTTTATCTTAATTGTATTATACACTACTGCTATCTAATGTTGTAAATCTTGCTGAGGAAGTCAAACACAGGAGGGAAAAAATTACATACACAAGTGTTAAACACAGACAGGGCTCACTTAAGTATATTTGCATTCACAATGCACCCTTCATCATGACTTCCTGCTGCTGACACAAATTATACATACATAAGAACATGCAGAAACACTGTCTTAATCTTTTCCATGCAAATGCTATTATTAATCTCTTCTTCCTTTCCTACTCTGCTCTTCTTTTAGGTATTCCACCAAGCCAAGCAAGGACCACTCGAAGATAGACAACTGCATGACAGCAAATTGCCCAGCAGGCCATGTGGACTTGCCATGGGATCAACTATCCCAAAAACTCACAGTTGAAACTCCTAGCAGATCTTGTTCCTTGGGCAAAGGCCTTGCAGAATTGCCAGATCTCATCTTAGACTACTGACTTACAGTCCAAATGACTGCCTTTGCTGTAGCAACTTCAGAAAAAAGCTGAATAAGAGCAGGGGAAGGAAGGACAAGACCAGAGGCATTATACTGTCAGTACACCAAAACATACAGGTATGAATGTAAAAAGGAGGGAAAAGTTGGTTGACTACAGCAATGTCCTCACCTCACCCTCTCTCTGTTATCACCTTGAATAATCCTAACAACTTCTTTAGCTAAGGTAGCTTTGTTTATCTCATCCTGCACAAAGGAGTATACCAGAGAGGAAAATAAACAGTTGTCACTTAAAAAAGGATTGAATTTAGGAGCAGTAGTTTCCCTTGTGGGAAGCAGACAATAAAAGTAACTGATTAATCAGTTGGAATTGCATTATGAATTCCAGAGAGAATTTGTTTAAGCATCACACATTTCCATACAGAACAACACCTTTAAGGGCTGGACCACTAAGAGATGCTTATGTGAGCTGCTGGCATTTAACACCGCAGTTTGAAGGTTTCCTCTAAACAAGCAGCTACCAGCTAAGTGTAGGAGGGAAACACAAATTATCACTTTGGAAACTTTGGGTCTTTTGAGAATCATAGAATGGTAACTGAGTGGCAATGTCACTGCAAACATTTTAGAAGTTTAGAAAATTATTATTTTTTTAAGAATTATATATCTGAGTACTAGTTCATTTGCTGTGTAATAATAAGTACTTTTTCACAGGGGAAAAAAACATAAGTTATTTCAGTGAGAAATAGTCTTTTTGTTCTCCCCCTCCTCAACATAGCAGAAGATAACATTCACAGAGGCTTTCTTCCCCTCACAGAAAGAAGCTCAGTCATTGCTGAAAGTAGCAGGCAGAGGACTTGCTATGACAAAATTTTGCCACCACCTGACCCTTACTCTTCTGAGAAGTCTGCCAAATAATTTCATTCACCTGTCTAATGCTTAAATGGCTTCATCACAAAAACTATCATACATTAAATACGTAACTACTTTTGTCACTAACGACACCGGTAGCACCTAGTGACTGAGGTTGGCTCTGTCCGTGCACTTACTTGCACTCTGTATGTTAACCTAGCAAAAAGGTCAACTGAAATACAGAATTCAAGATGAAAACCATACTTAGAATGAATTAAAGCCATGACCCCCCAACTAATATAAATCAATAGCAGAACCACCATCAATTTAAAATAAAACAGAATCAGGTCCTAAATAGATTGTTTACAAAGAAATGGGCCTGATAAAAGCCACATTTCTGAAGTAATTAGGTTACACATCTAAGAAATTTCCACTGATTTTCTTTTATAACCTTGTTTCAAGACTTTTATCATAGTATGTTATGCAGCATCACACTAGTTCTTTGGCAAGTCCTTTCTATGATTTCCACCACTTTAGCTTCTTACCATAGTGAACACCTGAAATAGAAAACTTTTCCTTTCCTCGGTATTTGTAGCGTACAGTCAAAAATCCCTTAATTTCCCAACATACCAACTCTAAATACTACAATAAGTTATGAGTAAAATATAAATTAAAAAGTCACCATATGATGACAAACCAATAAAAAGATATCAAAAATACTCAGCAAATGGGCAAAACCGCAAAACAATAGCAACACTTCATTGGTATTCAGTGGGGCCGACTTCCCTCCCAAAACAAATACTGCCTAAAACAATTCTATACCTTTGCTACCTAAGGGAATCTGTACTCAAAGCGCAGCGAGATGCTGAAGGATGCCAGCTGCCATGGCTTAGGGAAGTAGCTGCACTGTGAACACTTGCAAAGATTGATGGCAGCCAGAAGCTGGGACTCCCGTAGAGACAAGCAAGGAATTGCCAGAGTGCGGCACCAAACATCACTTGAACAAATATACCCACAGATGTGCCAGTTCCCAGAACTGGCAAAATAAGAACTGGGAAATGGTTTCTTCTCCCTCTCTCATTAAACAGATGCCAACTGGGGAGATGAGCCTGTATTTCCTCTTTCCCCCACCCTTTCCAGGCTGTTTCAAGAACCTGTTCCACCATCTCTTTTGAGGCCAGACAAAATTAGCACATTTATAGCCATACTTTTTTTTCCTTATAGTGGTTGCTATAGTTTTTCATTTATCTCTATCCCAAGAGTCATTTAAGATTCTTGTTGAATTATTTATCAGCATTTTTACTGTTCACCTTTGACAGGCAGAGAAAATAAGATGTAAGAAGAAACTTTAATGAGACCAAAGGAAAGTAATGAAAGAAGCTAATGAAAATAAGTGAGATGCAGGTCTTCATTATGCCCCTGTTTCTAGTGAGAAGGATTGGCAGTCAATGAACCCATATAAAGGACTAGAAGGCTTTGCTAAAAATAGTATGCCTTTCAGGCAGTAATAACCTGACTTGAGTATAGCAAAAAGCAAGTACAACAGTCACAGGTGAACAAAGACCACAAAGGTCATACCCTCTATATTAAAGTTTTTTCCTCTACTACAGTAGGTTTTCCTGCTCATAAATTCACAAACCAACGGGTAGTCTTCGGTACACTACGACACAGCTCTTGCAAAGTTTTCACAACTTTTACATTAACCTTTAACTTTTCTACTTCGTACCTACAGTGTTGCACTACTTGACTTGAGTCCAGTTCAGCACTCGTATCTGTGACACGGCTAGAGCAGCATCACAGTCGCAGACTGCAAGTGTGTAACAGGAATAAGTGTCCTGCCAGAATGTGGTATTTGCAGCTCTGGCCACTCCAAATTAGTGCCAAAGGACCATCAGTCCCGTTTTGGGGCAATACCTGAATGTCCTCAGCCACATTAGGACATGATTCCAGAAGGAAACAGGTTGCAAAGAGCTACAGCAGAGTGGCTGCTCCACATTAACTCATCATGTGGACAGCAAGATTAAACTAAAACAAGAAAAAACATGCTCTTCATGAGTGGAAGAATGTCCATCTGAGGGCTTGGCATGGCTTAGCTTCCAGGCGTTAAATTTGAAACTCGTCTTGTTCTGCAGTAACTGCTCCACACAGACAAGCTCTTACAAAGATTAACTGCATTTCACAGATGATGTCTTTTGCTAATAACATCAGTGACTGTTAGTTTTCTATAGAGACTTTTCTATGAGCCTCATTTCATTAAGAACTCCTTTTAGGTGAGGGAAGGCTGCCAGCTGCCCCCGCCCCTGTCTTAAGTCATTCCAAATGTTTCTATCAATCTGACTTAGACTTGTGCCTCCATAACATGCATTTGATTGCCAACATGGGAAAACACAGACTTCCCCGGCTAACACTTAATTCATTTTTACAGTCCTAGGAAAAATATTGACTCACCTATTACATGGTCTCTGGCTGACTGGAGAGATCTAGGTGAAAAGAGCTTCAAGCCATACATTGTATAAACTGGAGGATTTGTGTCTTTAGATCCAGCATCTAGCAGCAAAATAAGGCCACACAATACACAAAAATATACAGGTCTGCTGTAGGTTATGATTTTATTGTGCCCCTGGAAAAAAAAATAAGAAAAAGAAAAAAAGTGATTGAATTTTGTATTCACTCTCCTACTGCGTGCTCTGCATTAAACTGGAGAGAGGGTCAGGAGACAGACAAAATATTTTAATGACTTATACATACTAATTAATAATAAAAGTGTTACAAGGTATTTTATCTTCTCCAGAGGAGACTTTCAAAAGGCACAAAAAGCAGTTAAGACTAACTCCAGCAATCATTTATGCTTTTGAAAAATCTAACCTTCTGGACCTTTCAAAACACACTAATTGCAGAAGTTGTCATTTTTGGTGGAGAAAAAAAATACCCTCAATGTGTCCGAAACTTTCTTTTCAATAGTAAAAGAATTTTTCTCTACATTACTTTTATTTTAATGAATGTCTGCTTCCGGTACCTTGGCTTTTTTTTTTTTTTTTTAATTTTTACTTTATGAAATAAAAATTAATTTTATAATTGCATCCTGAGAAGTAAAAAAATAGTAGAGCACCTCCTATGTGCAGTGTGAGGCACGGAGATTGATTTTTTTGCACCAATACAATTCAGGTTTTTTTGTTGATTTGAACCACTTGACAGCAAATCAGCGTCTCTCCTGGAGGGGGTGACACTCATCAGCAGTTTCTGGTCTCTCTCTAATGCAGCACTTTGAAATGATGATCCAAAGGATCATCATATCATCACTAATATGTGGAAGGATCCTTATCTTATGTCTTTTATACACGACATACATCTCACACGACTGATTCGCACTAATCCTACAAAACGCTGATGTGGGGCTGTGGGCCGGGGAGAATAACAGATGCTTAAGAAAAATCTTAATAGTTCTCCTGGTAGCAAGCTTAAGGTAAATAAGACATTTTAAACACTGGTGAGTCAAGATTCCTTGAGTGTGAAAATCCACGAGCAAAGTGACAAGGATTCAAGTTTGCCTTGCATAAAGCTGCTGTGAAATTGTTCTTATTTGTAAAATGTAATTTAAGTGAGTGTAATAAAAGATCATGTATTTTTTGAATCTACTTACTGACTTGAAACAGGGGCCGTAGTTTTTGGCTGCCAGCCAAGCTCATATGTTAGCATAGCTATTAACTGATCTGTACTCTCTTTTGGGATCAATCAGTTAACAAGGTGGCAGATTGCAGGGAACTAGCGGGCTTGTATTGCACCTCACATCCATGGAATATGAATCAAGTCAGACTGACAAATCCTAGCTGTTTAATCAGAGTTTCAATTTTGCTAATGCCTTTTTTTTTTTTTAAATTTAAATAGGACACATGTCCATGAAAAAAATCAAAGGAGAAGTAGAAAGATAAGAACCTGACTTAAAAAAAAAAAAAAAAAACCAAAATAAAAAAAAAAAAAAAGAAACCACACCTGGAAATGTTACTTTCTGGCTGTTTTTAAACTTCAGTTCATTTATCTTAAATACAAGCTGTGCCTCAGGAAAAGAAAACAGTAAATATTGCATCTAAACAATTGCTTAATGATTGATACCCTGATGTCCACTCCAGACCAACATCTATTTTATCATGATGTTACATACTTTTGTTATCTCTTGAATTACTGAACCCAGGTTTTATCTTTGCATGGTAATTATTTGAAGGCAGTTGTGTAAAATGGAGTTGATGACTAGAAGTCCAGAGCTTTAGCTCCACACACCTTTCAGTTCCAAGCAGAACACTGACACACTCAATTAAGTTTAGAGTATATATTTAATTCTTACTTCTAAATTAGCCCACGGTGCGCTGGGTGAAGAACTGGCTGAGGGGCAGAGCTCAACGGGTTGTAGTGAATGGGGCTACATCTGGCTGGCGACCAGTCACCAGCGGTGCTCCTCAGGGCTCCACTGTAGGGCCAGTTCTGTTCAAGATACTTATCAACGACCTGAACGCAGGAGCTGAATGCACCGTTAGCAAGTTTGCTGATGATACCAAACTGGGAGGTGCTGTTGACTCTCTTGAGGGACAAGAGGCCTTGCAGGGGGATCTAGATATGCAAGCCACAAGATAGAAGTATTGCGCTATGATTAATGGGATGAAATTTAAAAAGTCCAAATGCTGGATCTGTACCAGGGACAGCATGACGCCGGGAACAAGTATGAACTGGGAGAGGGGTGGCTGGAGAGCAGCCCTGCGGAAAGGGATCTGGGGGTGCTGGTCAACAGCAGGCTCAACTTGAGTCAGCAGTGTGCCCTGGCAGCCAAGAGGGCAAACCACATCCTGGGGTGCATCAAACGCAGCATAGCCGGCCGGTCAAAAGAGGTGATTGTCCTGCTGTATTCAGTGTTGGTGCAGCCTCACCTTGAAAACCGTGCGCAGTTCCGGGCCCTGCAATTTCAGAAAGATGTGAAGGCCTTTGAATGCACCCAGGAGAGGGCAACAAGGCTGGTGAAAGGGCTGGAAGGAATGTCCTGTGAGGAATGGCTAAGGACTTTGGGCTTGTCCAGTTTGGGGGGGAGGAGGCTGAGGGGCGACCTCATTGCTCTCTACAGCTTCCTGAGGAGGGGACATAGAGAAGGAGGTGTTGATCTCTTCTCCCTGGTATCCAGTGATAGAACGCATGGGAATGGTTCAAAACTGTGCCGGTGATGCCCCAAGCCTGTCAGTGTTTAAGAGGCATTTGAACAATGCCCTTAACACACTTTAATTTTTGGTTAGCTCTGAACTGGTCAGGCAGTTGGACTAGATGATCATTGTAAGTCCCTTCCAACTGAAATAGCCTATTCTATTCTAAAAAAATCACTCTTAGCACGCTAACAACAATAACGCTAGTTAGGATTGAGGAAGCAGCTTTCAAAGGCTCTCTGAACAGCCTGCAAAGTGTGAGCAAACACTACCTTCCCTATTTTTCAGGTGGCAGTGGGGAATGAGGCAGAATCCTGAAAAGCAAGTCTTGCCTACTATCAGATCAACAGGAGCAAAACAATGCAGCAGCGATGCACTTGGAAGGACACTGGCTGCGCAGTTCATGCACTGCTTGGGATGCACACAACAGAGACTCCAGCCCCCACATCTGGGGAACAGGCAACACAAGAAAGATGAACTGCTGATAGTGTTAGTGCTGTATTTCACTGCCATTTACATCCTTTGTGTGAGGGGGTTATTCCGGACAGGACTGGTTCGAGGCCAACAGGCAACACCTAGGAGAGAGAGGATCGCTGGGACGGTGCATCACCTCCTGAAAGCCACAGCTAGGGAACGGACATTACATTTCCTGTTTTCAAGGTTTTAGAAACAAACAAACAAACAAAAACCCCAAAACAACCAAAACAAAACCACAGGCAAAGCCCTCTTGTTCCTGACAGCCCAAGGTAGGCAGCCCTTCACCAAAATGGGCATGTGGCAGTGCAACTTATCAACACGGTATTTTAGATATTAAAGGCTCATTTTGTTCTACTAGACAAACAAACTCATCAAATTTTGACATGTAAAACTGATTTCATCTTGGCAAAATTACTCCACTCTGTATTCTCCTTCAGAAGAATTTAAATAATGAAGCAGGATTCCTTTTACATATTTCACGTCTCATTTTTCACATCTCAATTATTTTTTTCCTCCACTGATAAAAATTTCAGTGAAAACTCTTCCTTTTCCCAAGTCTGCCAAAAAATGTCACTGACTTTTTCAGGTCCATGTTTCTTATGAATATGTTTCTGAAACATATTCCCATTCTACAAGTGCAGCACTGGCGTGTCTTGTATTTTGATAAAAATATTAAGATACTCAATGCTAGAATAATTTCACAAACACTTCCATTTAGTAAAATGGTATTTTTGCCTGCAAAGCATTTTCATGGGAAAATTTCAGAAAGATCCAACGATATTTTTATTTATGGGTACACACATGCAAGAGGAAAAAGACAGAAGGCTTTATATAAAAAGAAAAGTGTGTGTGCTCAATTCTACAGAAAAGCTTACAAGGACAAATTAAAAATACTTTTTAAGTGCCTTATGGGATTTATGAAACTGCCTACGGTAGCTACCCAACTGAGTTAGCTATCTGCTTTGGCAGGTAATGCAACTGAGACCATGAAGTATGCAAGCGATTCTGTAAGTCTTAAGAGCATGACTGCTATCTTTCAAAGCTCAAATGCCTTTGCAAACCTGAGCTAGATCCTGAGCTATACAGGTGTCTTATGAGGGACTTACAGACAAGCTCTCATGATCTTTCTATGTAGCCATTTACTACATGACACAGCCTTTATTGCCCAATCTGCTGCTGCCTCTAACCAATACCAAGAAACTGCATTCAAAGCCACTTGTCTAAAACCTTGAAATGTGCACGATGAGAATCTCTTGCATCTCTGCATTTCACACCCTGCAGTCATGGGCACCTCCATTATATTATGCTGTTAATAAACTGATACAACTCACTTTTGGGATGGACTTTATTCTCCCCAGCACTCCAGTGAGGAGGCTGTTCCCGAGTTTCACCACCCCAAAACCACATACCTCTGTGTGAACAGGAACCAAAGGCCACCAGCTCCCAACTGACCAGGACTGGAAAGGCTAAAGCACAGGCTGACAGCAAATTAAGCTCTCATCTTGTAGCAAGCAACAGTACTAAACCTGCAGCTACAAGGAACGCCAGCAGCCAGCATTAGCTGCAGAACCTGAGAGATTCCGACTTAAACAATAAAGCTGATTGAAACAGAACTACTATCACAATCCAATAAAATCAGTATAAATGAATATAAAATTCAAAATATTAGCTGAGCTAGATAGCTTCTTTATATACTGAAACTCATCCCTTACCACAGTGACAGTATACAGACAATACACAGTGTTCAACTCGGAGACCTTTGCTGTCACAGCACTGTATGGGGCAAGAAATAATCTTATCTCCAATAAAATTGTACCAGACTTCATAGGATTTAGTCAGCAAGCTCTTTCTCAACACCAGAAATGAATACACTGGCACTCAGATGAGTTCAGAACAAAAGCTTTATGCATCCCTAGGCACTGTGTTTTCTGAATTCACTGGATGGTATTTTAAAACAGAGTCTTTCAACATGGTATAGGCTAGAGATGACAAAGCCACATCCAACAGTAACAAAGTGTGCATGTGAGAGATAGGGAAGAAGTTTGGAACCTCCTTGGCAGGCATGGATAACATAAGGCATAAGTGGCTATTCATGGATCCAAGAATAGAAATTAATTCAGTGTGCAAATCTGTGGCTCGCAATGGTTTGTTTCACACTGAAAAAATCTCATCTGCATTTTCATTCATGGACATGGTACTGATCGTTCTTTAACCCCTCTGCTGTTCTGCATCCTTACATTAACATTAAGAGATGTTATTCTCTTTAATTTTAATGTAGTCACATGAATTATGAAACGGTACATGGAGTATCTTTTCTCACCTTCTTGTTGTCTTGTGTTTCGTGGTGCTTCCTAGCTCATGCAAGCCTTTACAAATACCTATTGTGTTAAAAAGATACAATGTCGAAATAGCTAATCTTCTAGTTTAACCTTATCTATAATGCCTCCCACCTTTAAAACCCTCTGTGGAAAAACTCTCTAAATTTTATTTCCTTTGGAGTTTGTATGGTGCACCAGAGGGCTTGCAAGAAAATGTCCCTGATAAACAAAGTTTTAGGAAAGCATATGGAAGATGGGAATACACCTATTACTACCTTGCTACACTACTCCATGACACACACAATACAACATGGTGAAGAACACTTGTAACTTATAACTGTGGAAGTCTGAAATGCAAACCTGGATTCTGCACAAAAAATGTTCTGTTTAAACTTCATTAGTTACTTTATCTTTAATACTGTAAAAAATATGGGCTAGATAGATTAATAATGAAGTTTTGATTAAACTGTTTGCCACACACATTATTAATGTCTGAATAAGTGCAAACTATTTGATTATGGTTCACATTATTATGTCTAGACACATGCTAGTTGAACTGACAAATAATATTATTTTAGTCCCCCCCAAAAAAGAGCTTTTTACTGAAGTAGGAATATTTCTTTAATGTATTGAAATTATTACCTTACAATGTGTAAGCTGCTGCTTATTAGCCTTCCCTACTTTTTATGCCAACAGGTATTTCCTGTGAATGCATTATAACCAACAATACCGTAAGTTCATCTGATAATAAAACTGGTGTCAAAAAGAAAGTAAGAATCTTCTGAAATCCATCTCAGTGAAATATCTAGCACACACTTCTAAATAATCTCAATTTCAAGTCCAGCCTGTATTTCTAGGCTCTACACTGGCAAAAATAATTGCTCTCTGCCAAAGGGAAGTAATCCAGAGATCTGCAGTTTTAAACATGCTGTTTTTGAACCCTGAGGGAAGAGAGGGGGTCCTCACAAACATTCAAAGAGCTAAATAAGAAACATGAACAACTAAGCAACCGGTGTAAAAGCAAGCAAGGGACCTTGTGACTACAAAAATGTCTTCCAAGATCCACAAATTAAAAAATCCTGAGACACTGTGACAGGTGAAGGGGTCCGGCTGCAGTTGTAGGATGATGCTCCTAAACCAATCCCATAATGAGGACTAGACATCGGTAAGGAACTGTTTCCTTGCAATGTGGTTGTCATTATCAAGAGTTCAGTTCCTCAGATATACTCAAAATAGCAACCAGCAAAGATCCTTACAGCCTGCGTTCACCCACAGATTCAGCCATTTCTTCAGGACACAAGCACAGAAACTATGACCATATTATAACAAAGGGAAAACACCTGTACTGTTTGATGAACTAATAATACTATTGGGAAATACATCTGCAATACCAGATGAAAAAAAAAAAAT
>VZTL01033098.1:0-25064 GCA_013400535.1 Scopus umbretta
ATCTGCCTTGGTAGTAATTGGTTTTCCTCCATAAAGATTGATCATTTCGGGAGCTCGGTACGATAGCGTTGTATACCTAGCAGTATATAATTAGAAAAGGACATAGGTGGAAAATGGGCCTCAGAACTGAAAGCGTCTTCTCCTGCATCTGCCACACACATACCATTCACACCCAAGTTTCAGATACACGCCTGGAATCACCTTATGCAATGCAAGTCATTTACGGCATTTGCCGCATCACAGAGAAAATTTGGCATAGCAACATAAAATTATCATACACAAGATTAAGTATAAAGTCAGCTAAAATTTGCTTTTTGTGTCATTTCCCCAGCACATGTACTTTGGCAAGAGTCACTTGGCTTAAATACTGCAGTAAGCAGTCATTTGAAAGACAATGTACGAGCCCTAGAAGAGTATCCCCTATGGCATACTGAAACATACAGAACAGGGACTTCAAGAAACTAACATCTGAAAATAATTACTAAACTGGTAGTCAAAGTATTTTTCAGAGCTGAAAAAAAAAAAAAAACCCCACCAAACTGTCTCACTTTTTAACTTCAGAACAAGTATCCTGTATTTATTCCTCTGCGGTAGTTAGCCTGAAGGGGCAAAACCAAACTAATACACGTTTTCAAGAGTGCACCAGCAGTAAAAATTAAAATATTTTTCTGATCAGTCTTAGGAGAATGAACATGGGCCTTATTCTAAGTAGGACTCTACATAAATCCATTCCAATGCTTATTTACATCAGTCCTTCTTCTTTCATATTGTTAACTGTATTAAAACAGCACAAATTTAAAATATCAAACTCCTCAAATGGCCAGTAGCCAGATGTATATTTTAGAACACCTTAATTTCAAAACAGCATGCTCTTTTTGAGCGGTTTTATTCTTAAGAGTCTCAGTTTTGCAAAAACAGTCTGTGACTAAATGGAAGAAATGTATGTTACCGAATAGTTCCACTGTTTTACTATATTTATGCAAACATTAGTTGAAATTCAACCATTAAGTTCAATTCATATGGTTAAGATACACGCGCACTGCACAATGGAGTTTGCCAGTGGCACAACCATTGCTTACGATAGGCCACTTAAAAGTGAACTTACTTTTTAATTTCTTCTTCAACCACGTTAACACCATCTTTTTGAGGATTAAGATATTTGTTAGTAGCACTGCCGAAATCGCAGAGAACATAGTTCCCGCTATCGTTTAACAATATATTCTCCACCTTGAAAGGAAATCACAGAAACATTAGATGAAAATAACGGTACTAATTTCCAAGTTAACTGTTACTAAGCATTCTCACAGAGAAACAGGAAACTTTTCAGAAAAAAAACAACTGATAAACATGGCATTAGTCATAAGTGATGTCTTATGGTTGAGTCTCTCTGTTTACAGGTCCACCACCATCAAGTGCTTCCCTACCTAGAATTCAGTATTGGTGAAATACCTCCTATACTCTCAATCCTTTTTAGGTAGATCATTGATTTTAACCTAGATGTTCATTTTTATTAAGTTCATACCTTTAGATCCCGGTGAACTATAGGTGTTTTGCACTGATGCAACCGGGCAACAGCTTCACAGGTATCACAAAATATTCTCATTACTTCTGACTCAGTAAAGCCTGTCTGCAGACGCCGATTCATCTGATTCACAACTTGCCCAGCTAAGAAAACAACAAGGTTTTGGGGTTTTTTGGGGGTTTTTTTTTGCCCCCTCAGTAATAACTATCATATACAGAAGTAAAGACAGTTATACGCAAAAAGCCCACAAATAAGATGCAAGAAAGATTTCCACAGTCACCATATTATTTAAATAGAAGAAACCCAGTTTCCCAAATGTGCACTCTTGTATCATCCTAGACAGAAAAATTACTGTCTCAAATGGAAAAAAAAAGTCCCCATGGCTGAAACCAGTTTGGGATGAATTGTCACAAACACAAAGCAGCATCCATCATCACAAAAATGCTACCTCAGAAACATCTCTTGCATTTAGATCCATAGCCAAAACCCTGTCAGCCAACCCAGTTCAATATAATTCATATTCTAGACACCCTCTCCCTTCTTTCTGGGACACAAACAAAAAAAAATCTGGAGGAAAAAAGAACCCTAAATCCACCTTTTGAGAAAGGCCTCACTTCACCTCTTTGGAGGTTTCTTTCTAAGATCAGGAATCATTATTTCCTTGTTTCTTGAAGTCATTTTACCAGATAATACTAGGCTCTTCCTACCACAATGCTCACTTAATACTAACAGATGAAGCAAGGCTCAATATCTGTAGGGCCTTGGTGATCACTCTGTAGAAACAAGGATGCTTTGAAAAAGAAAGCCTGACACTGTCAAGTCATCTGACAGTTGCTATTGACTATTTACGATTGTAATTAAGAGCGCTACCAATTCTGAGTCATAACTGAGCTCCCACAAGGGTACACACATTCACCCACACAAGCAGGGTAGAAGGCCAAAAGCGTGGCCATGAGTTTACAAGTTACCTCCTTATCCCTTTGCCTAAAGCAAAAATCAAGACTGCCTGTGGCTCCTTATGGTACAGATTGCACAAACTGTAATGTTTCTTGCTTCTACGGCAAATAAAACCAATGTACATCTGAACTGAAAGTAGTCTTCGAGCATTACAGACATTAGGGTTGGTTTTCTTTCTAGTCTAGAAATATTTACTTTGTACTTGCAGCACTTGTTCTTATATCATCACCTATTTGGATTAACCACCGTCTCGTATTCTGAGGTCAATGCCTACTTACCCTAAATTTTAGATAAACTTCAGAAATTCAACTCAGTGGCAGGTTTATTCCAATGCTTATGTGAGGTGGGGAAAAAAAAATAATATAGCAACTACCCGTTTTTACATATTGTTTGAAACAAAGTTACATTACAAAGCAGGACGACAGGACTATTGGATTTTCTGGCCAACATCCACACTAACTACACTATGCTCATTTATAACAAGTTACCTATCAGGTAGCAGTAAAGCATCTTTAATATTGTGATCTAAAAAAAAATAGTAGAGGGATAACAGCAGTAAAAAGCTTGCCAATTTTTCCTACCAGATTACGTTCTAGCTAAATGCTGATCAGCACAAACAGCAGAACAGAACGATTTTGCCTTATACTTTTACAAATAATTTCCCCATTTCTAATCATACTTAATCACAAAGCCACGTGAAACCGAATTTTACATTTTCTCAGCATTGAACAGCTCACTGCCTCAACAGCAACAATGCAAACAGACAAGCAAAAAGAACTGACTATATCCTAGCTGTGAGATATGTATGTTACCCTCTTATATTAAGGGAACAATTCTAAGTAAAAATGTCAGGTGATCAATACAAACACTTTCCCCGCATTTACTCTGAAAACCTAGGAGCTGTCTCTTACCTCGACAGTATTCCATGAGAATGAGTACCTCCCAAACGTTATCACTGATAGAGTTAACAGCGCAATCCAAATAGCTCACAATATTCTTGTGCCCAGATAACTCTTTCTGAAAAAGAAAAGGCACGTTATACTTCAGCACAGAAATACTTAAACAAGAGATACTACAAGTTTTCAGACAACCATTTATGATTTGAAATGAAGTTAGACCCTGCCCCATATCCACCACCCTTGAGAAGGTACCACAAACACAGAACATAGGCTCACTGTCGCCAGCAATGTCGGAGTGACTGCTACGTATCTAACACAAAGCAATTACTACTCAGAACACAACATTTACGTGCTACTTGCTGGGCAGCGCACACACATTCAAATTGTTGCATTCTAAAACAACGTCGTGAAGTAGTAATAGCTACAGCCTTCATAAGTAGGAGATAGGGAAGAATCAAGCTACTTATGCCCATCCTAAGCTAAACTGAAAAACAGTCTCTCACAGTTACTAAATAAGGTAGCTGGAAAAAAGCCACAACTTGTGGTCGGAACTATTACAAAGTTACACAAAGTTATTACACAAAAACAACTGAAGGTGTCCCCAAGAAAACAAGAAAAACAACTTTTAAGAGCCATTTTACATGCAGAATTAAACAATGATTATTTCACATCTGACTATACAAATATTGTCATCTGTACTACAGATGACAGTACAGATGACCATCCACTGCAGAGAACTTAAAGTTAACAGAAAAGTACCTTTTCTATCAGATTAGATAGGTGCTGCTACGGTTTGAACACGTGTCAGCTAAAAGCATATGGAGATGGAGATAGTCTTCATAGTATCTACGCAAGGCAATATAGCAGATTTTCTCTTGCCCAGTCAGCAACTTATTTTTCCCCCCCCTTTTTTTTTAACTTGTCAAGTCATCATAAACCGAAGTGTGCCTGACTAAACTTTATAGTTTCTCCTTATTTGCTACTCATCAGCTGAAAAGAATCCCAAAAACATTGATGGTTGAGGTGGAGTTCAGCTACGCTCATACCAGTTAGCTCAACCTTGAACTGCAACTTCAAGAACATGCGTATGCCCACTCCAGATGACACCACCTGTGGAAGCCACCAGCAGCATCATTCAGCTAACAGAGCCACTGCACACAGAGGCCTCGAGAATTTGAGTTACTGCTGCAGAATTGGAAGAAATCACTTTTGATTTGGAACCAAATGTACCCACCAAATTGTCTGTGGTATCAAATACATTTTTTATTAATTGCTTTAGAAGTTAATGACGCACCAACCTTAAGCTCAACATTAGTCTCCGAAACTAACGGTGCAAAATCAGAACCGCCAGGCCTAAAGAAAAGATGGTCTAGAAGCGATTGCCATTGAAGAGGCATATGGTATATGTATGTTACAAATTAATACATTCTCCAGTTACAAATAAGGGGTTTCTTACCATAATTGTTATTTCTCTCTTGCATATGTTGAGGTCCGGCACATTATTAACATACATTCGTTTCAGTGCACAACGTATCCCACCATGGGTACGTACCAGAAACACGGTTGAGAAGCCACCTGGAAAAAACATTAGAATCATATGAAGCTACTTTAGTTTTTATCATTCCTCTTGTACACGTTTTTCCATCACTGCACGCTATGAAATGAATAAGAAAGTCTGTGTCAGTCATTGAGTGAGGACTAACCAACACTTAAAAAGTTATAAGGTTTTGCTACCTCAGTCCATTTCACATCAGTCAAGTATCCTCAACATAAACATAAGGATCTTACTCTTTTGTTACAACATTAAACAACATTAGTTGAAAAGCATTTTCACATTCAAATACATTTACAAAGCCTAGTGCAAACTATGTATTCAGTTATCAGCCCTGAAGTATTTTCAGAGTCATCCAGAAACCTGAACAAAGTGAAGGTACTCTGCAGTCGTCACAATTTCTAAATCCACCAGTCCTTGATAAAGGTTACTATTAATTCCCTAAATCTACGTTTTAGAACATGAAAATACAAATACTCTGTCTTGAGAGATACTGAGGAAGTCATGCAACTTCACAGCATAGCCTAAACACAGGCAGAACCTCCCTGCAACCACAGATGGTGCAAGCTATCAACTCTAAAGTAGTGTTTTTATTTAAAGCCATACTAAGTACTCAGTTAAGAATTAAACGTTTTCTCACAACTAGGACTAAGAATGGTCATGATTGGACAACAGCAGCATGAACTGTGAGCCATACACTCAAGCCCACCTCCCAGTATGAGGTTTTAATTTTCTCTTCACAGGAATTATACACAGAAGCAAAACAGCCTACGCAAAGTACTTCCAAACACCCAGGCAAACGAAAGAGAAAAACAACACGCTCCCGGTTTATCTGTCTTCCGTTAGCCCTAACCACCGCTCAAGGCCTCAAGCGGATTACGTTCGCGTCACCTCAAGGTTGACACGCACAGCTTTCCCACCGTTTTAGGAAGTCTGCCTCATGGAAGAGCTCATGTCAACCCGGTCTTCCTTTAATTAACTGCTGTCTGATGGTAAGCCAACTATTACCATGGGAACTTTCAACTAGGGCAAAAACTCAGATATACAATCAGGACAGAAATACCTAAATTAACAAGATTAACTACTCTGATAATCAGGCAGCCAACTGAAATGCATGCCTTTCATGTTTCCTGATATAATCTGCAAGCAGCGTTTACTAAGTATAACGTACCTTATTTGATAGTCTCACGTGCTTGAACAAACACGCACATAATAATTTACAATTGAAGGAGTTAAGTTTTATTAGGAAATTTTCTTGAAGATAAAAAAGCTATTATTTCTTACCTTAATTGCTCATTTAGCCGAAGGAGATGCTACACTGTCAAAACAGAATTACTGCCAACTTTAATACAACAGCCTAAGTTCTGCAAAATTATTACACTTAACCTAGTTTCTGTAGGGCCTTCCCAAAACATTAACAGGACACCTGCTCTTCAGCTACTCTTCAGTTACAGCTGGGGCTGAAATGATCCTATAGGGCTCCCCTAATACCAGCCTGGGGAATTACTTTGAGAGAGATGTGTAGACCTTTGTGAGCAGAAAATTTTTTGTACTATCCTCTCAATATTAAGAGGCTTCTTTTTTAAGCACTAATACTTGACCAACCATATAAAGCAATACTCTGGTAAATCACGTCTTTTTAGGAGTTTTATAGCCTTAAAATTCTCTAGGACTAGCAGGAAGACAAGGACAAAATGCCAGATTTCAAGTTTCCCTGACAATTATTTTTATATAACCAGAGCAGACATGACCGGGTCCAAACAATCTCTAAGAAGTAGTGAAAAAAACCTAAATGCTCAGACAACTGCTCTTCTTGCCATTAGGTGGCAATATTAACTAATACTCAAACCCTGAAAGACCCATAAAAGCAGACCTATTCCCCATTTTGCCAAGGAATAAATAATGACCTTGGATGGTTTTCCATGAGTAAATACCACTGCTATCGAAATCCCTTCATCAAAGAGCCAAGTGGCATAACTCTGAACAGAACTTGAGTAAGTATATTAATATTTACAGGTAAAATAATAGCCACCAATGTTCTGGGAATCTATCCAGCAAAACCCCGAACTGTTACACTTTAAACCTTTTAAGTCATTTCTGATGTTAAACTTCTCACCGAATGCACTGAAGCAAGCAATAGTGAGTACTGTAAACATTCATGAAAACGCTTCCTAAACATAGTTGTCCAGCGGCAGGGGAAGGAGATGGTACAGATGTGGCCTTGTCCTATACAGAAACCCAACCAGAAATAACCAGTACCTGATTCGCCTAGAAACTAAGATTTCAGTCTTAACAGAACTACACTTCCAGGGTCCTTCAGAATAGGAGCTGGCCTTTCACCAACATTTTCAGAAGCTGAAAAGATTATCTATTATCTCATATCAGTCAAGAGAGAAATACACTCAGTGTTCCATAACATAATGCATCCAAAAGACCTTAAAACAAACCTGTCGAAAGTTATGGCACATAAAGATGACGAGGGAGTTCCAGATGTTAAGCCACTATCTTCTCTACCCACTTCCAATTCTTTACCACCCATCGTGACAATTCCGGTCACCACCTTAAATTCCTAATGCAGTCCAGTCACAACTGCCCCGCAGCATCCCACAAGTGCCTCCCCATCTTCCCACGGACAAGCAATACCACAACACACTGCAGTTCGGCCCAAAACAGGTATGCAGGCACTAAGTGACTAGCACATGTTCTTCACCTACCAGACAACGAGCGACAGCTTTGCCAACTTGGAGGCCTTCCCATCAAAAAGCAACATAACTTTGGGTGGTCTTATTTATGAGAGCACCAAAATTTACAGTACCTTTGTTTAAAAATCGACAGAAAGGGCACAGTGACCAGATATAATAACCAAGCAAATTGCCTATGTGCTCAGGCTGTCAACAGGTTTGGCAATACAATTACATGAACCTCACCGCCCTTAGTCATTTCAGTGTTTCAGTACAGCAAGCCCTTTAGCTTACTTGTCATTAAATAATTTTAGATACCATCTAAAAATTGCCATTAACGTATTCAAGACAACAGTACATAAGGCTACCGGGCACAGGTAGAGAGCATAACACCACAATCCCATTTTTGCTCCTTTGTTCCATATCCTCAAGGAACAACTCAAATGTAAATCGGGAGGCCACCAAAAAAGCAACTAATGAAACCACAGGGCCCGTAAAGCTGTCAGCACTTGAGACCCAAGAACAGGACTGACTGCAGTTCTGAAGAAACTCATATGCAAAGCAAAAAAAAAAAAAAGATTCATTTTGCATAATGAAAACAGCACTACATTTAGCCAACATCTATTGGCCCACATAAACTTTGCAGGAACATCCCACAGCCTTGCTGATAAGAGTGAATCGATGGGGCACCGCATCCATGGGCCTCACAGCCAAAGCTCATCTCCCTTACTCTCAGCCCTTGACACAAAGAGCTAACAAGATGCTATTTTCCCCTCAAAATACACGTCCTTTTCATTGTGTGCTGTACCGTTAGAATCTAATTACCTTTATCCTCCTCCCCAGATATGAGACTTTGTGCTAGTTTCGGCTGGGATAGAGTTGTCTTTCTTCGTAGTAGCTTGCATGGGGCTGCGTTTTGGGTTTCTGCTGGAAACAGGGTGGATAACACAGGGATGTTTCCCTCCTGCTGAGCCAAGGCCTTCGCTGCTGCTCACCCCGCCGGCGAGCAGGCTGGGGGCACGAGAAGTTGGGGGGGGGACAGGGCCGGGACAGCTGACCCCGACCGACCCCAGGGACAGTCCGTACCACACGACATCACGCGTGGCATATAGCAGGAGTAAAGGGGGGCATTCAGAGAGATGGCGTTTGTCTTCCCACATTACCATTACACATGATACTGCCCTGTTTTGTTGGAGATAGCTAAACACCTGCCTGCCGACAGGAAGTGACCAATGCATTCCCTATTTTGCTTTGCTTGCACCAAAACTTTTGCTTTACCTATTTAACTGGCTTACAACCAGGAAACAGCATAGCTGTCAGAATTCAAGTTTTCCTATTTGCTTACTCAGGTAGAACAAAATAAGGCTGAAGAATCTTCCAGGACATTTAGCACCTTTCAGACTGCTGACAGACATTTCATAAGACAGGCTAGAAGAATAGCAACGAAGATTTTCTGAACAAAGTTACACGTATTTTAGACATACAGACAGTAAGAATTTTTTAATATACCATGAAAAACATATTGAAGCACCAAATGGTGTTCCTCCAACTGGTGAACTGCTCTACCACATACTCAAATCTCAGGCCAAACAGAACAGAACTTCATGAGTGGAAGGTATGGTATGGTATGTATGGTAATATGCAATAACCACTACCCACACTTGTAAATGCTGAACCAGGAACGGTAGCTACTACAGTCACCCTCACAAAACCAGCAAGGTATAAAAGCTGCCCTACAAATGCATTAAAACCCATCTATTATGGGGAGGTAGCCGAGATTTAACATTCATTTCCATTTAGATACAACTCAATACTCAAAAATACGCTTTTATCAAATTAATCATTACCTAGAAGTGTGTTTTTTTTTTTTTTATATACAGTATTTACATCCATTTTTCCTGTATATTTCAGAAACCTGAAATGAATGAAGAAATCAATGTGGGAAGCAACAGATCCTGCTCATTCTTATGTACCTACACAGTCTGGACAGTTACATGTTTATTAACTTCCTCAACAACTAAATATAATCTTGAGTTTAAAAAAAAAGGACAGTTTTGAAAAAAAACTAATCCTTCGAGCTGTGAGCCCTAAGTGGGGCTGTAAGGCCAACACAACTGCCTCCATTACAGCACAGTTCCACAACTGGCTGTACAGTCATTACGCAAAGTTGTTCCTAATAAGGACAAATAACCTAAAGGATAGTTTGTTTCTAATTTGAAGCCAGTACACAAGTTCACATAGTATATAATAAACTTTTATTCAAGCATTCTTGGAGCTCTAACAGTCCTTCTGTGATCCTGATGCACTGCTGCCATGCCACACAGCCCCCTCTTCCATCCCGCAGCTCGCTTTTTTCTCTTGTGGTGTACCGCTACAATGCCCATGCCTCCGTACATTCATTGGCGTCCTATTAGGATAATTACAGGGCACTCATTCAAGTTCTCAGAAACTCCCTCCTTCCCGCAACGAAGGAAGTCCTTCCTCCCGAGAGGCACTGTCTTCTGTCAGTCAGTACAAATGTTGTATTGCAGGCACATTTATGGGAGCAATAGACTAAAAGCATACATGGGAAATACTCCAGCCTTCCGTAAAGAACAATATTTAGTTCTTGAAGCTAACAACATTTATATCTATTTGTGACAGCAAAGCCTTTAAAAATGTGCCAAAGTCAAATATTTGAAGATTTTTTTCATGAGACTGCACACACCGGGTGATTGTCAAGAAGCTCCATATTAACAGAAACTTGTAATGCCATTTTCAAGCCTTATAAAGAATTTTTGCTCAAGCACTCAGTTTTTCTCAATACCTCCACAGGGCAAGGAAGCCACACATGACCTATTTACACATTTACTTTTTTAAATATTTACAGACATGCTCTTGTGAGTGTATGTTTTCAGTAAAGCATAATCCGCAAGTTTCAGTCCGGAACACAAGGCTCAGAGATACCGTTCCATCCAGAAGAGCAGTTGACAGATGTTGCCCACTCAAGAGCTCAGAGTTCCCAAAACCAAGAGCAGAAATCACTCCCTACTTTTACAATAATCCATTTCTACACACACGCATTTTGGAGTTCAGTATTTCTCCACTTAATTTTAAGCACGCAGACAATGCATTCCAAGGGACATACCATTGTTCCTTTTCCCACTGCTCACACAAATTCCCACTGTCTAATAATCTGAGTATCAGGGCTGGTTTAGACAAGAAGCACTGCTTTCTTCAGACCAGCATCTGCCGTTAAGGCTGTGCTGTAAAAATAGCAGCCGTGAATTGCAGACCAACAGTACTCCGCGTAAAAAGCAAGTCTGCTATGCATACCTCTGCCTGCTAATTGGACTGTTAGGCCTGCCGATGAGCAGGCACTCACGTTTTATTTCTCCTCACACCAACTGCAGTCCAACTAAGCAAAAGGCGCATAAGCACCTGAGACTACCTGGGGCATCCAAGAAACTTCAAGTTACTTGGATACCCTTGGAAAGATTAATGAAGGTCTGCTACAGAGTTCCGTGAAAAGTTTTCTCATTTACTAACACCTATGTACCAGACACGCCCAGGTGCTGAACTGGGAAAAAAAAAAAAAAATTAATCTGGTGTTCTTACTGGGAAAGAGAGCAGCAGTTATGTCGCAAAGGAGAGCATACAAAGGCCAGATGCACAAATCACTTCATTTTTGAGCCATGTAAAAAATATTTAGATCAACTGATACAGTGTGCAGTCATAACCAAAGCCTACAGACTCCAGTGATGCAAATAAGTACGAGTATTTTTCTCATGAAGCAGCAGTAAAGCTTTAACCCCACCGAAGTTCACATACTTCAAGACTTCAACATGTAAACTACACCTTCTCTTCAACATGTAAACTACACCTTCTCTTAACACTGAAAGATCCCAAAAGCTTGCTACAGAGCGAAAAATTAACTCTATGCAGCTTCAGGTGCTACACAACATGCTACAGGAAGCTGCCCAGAAATCACAGGAAATTCCCTCGCATCAGGACAGGCAACCGGCAAGACAGACAAGGGGGTAGAATACAGTGTCCTGGTTTTGGCTGGGATAGAGTTAATTTTCCTCCTAGTAGCTGGCATAGCACTGTGTTTTGGATTTAGTTTGAGAATAACACTGACAACACACTGATGTTTCAGTTGTTGCTAAGTAGTGTTTATACTAGCCAAGGACTCTTTCAGCTTCCCATGCTCTGCCAGGGGCACAAGGAGCTGGGAGGGGGCACGGCCAGGACAGCTGACCCAACCTGGCCACAGGGCTATTCCATACCATACGGTGTCACGCTCAGTATAGAAACTGGGGGAGTTGGCCAGGGGGCAGCGATTGCTGCTCAGGGACGGGCTGGGCATCGGTCAGTAGGTGGTGAGCAATTGCACTGTGCATTACATGGTTTGTATATTATTATTTTCCATTCCTTTTCTGTCCTATTAAACTGTCTGTCTCAACCCACAAGTTTTACTTCTGCTCTCCTTCCTTCTATCAGGCAACATCCCTCCTGCTCAAAGAAAGAGCATCTAGGACAAACAAACCTAAGGCAAGCGTGTCTGTGTGTGTGTGTGTGTGTGTGAAAGCAACAAACCGAGATACCATTAATCAGCCTTTTAATGGGCAGGGCTCCACAGAGTTCAGAAGACATGATTTTTCCTGCTGCAGCTGACAGTGTGACTTCTTTGTGAGAATATCCCAATAGCAAAGCTTGGATCGAGCCCCCCCCATGCACAGAAAGATTTTCTACAGACATCTACTCTGTCAACCCATTATTAAGCACATTTTGAAAATCATCATTTAATGAGGTAATGCAGACTTCAGAACATTCCTTTTCTGTACAGAGCAAGCCTGTTCTAGTTGGCTAAAGTCCTACAACACTATGCTGGATTGTCAACTAAATCTACTACAGGCAACTTCCAGATTTAAGTGCTAACATAGTAGTTCCAGTTTTAAGCAAATTTCATCTGACAGCTGGCCGATTGAGATGCTCAGGCTTTGATCTAGCCAACAGCAAAAGGAACAAAGCTCAGCATCCTGCATTAAGGACAATCATGCTACTCGCCCTACATGCTTCTCAGAGGATCCAGGTGACTTGCCACCCATAGTTGACTGCTCTAATAACAACATCTCTTCTGTGCCATCTTCTGACTGTCTGCCTCAGCTATTTTACTTCTGAAGAAACGAACAAAAAACCCTATTTCCTAANGGGCTCCGCAGAGTTCAGAAGACATGATTTTTCCTGCTGCAGCTGACAGTGTGACTTCTTTGTGAGAATATCCCAATAGCAAAGCTTGGATCGAGCCCCCCCCATGCACAGAAAGAGTTTCTACAGACATCTACTCTGTCAACCCATTATTAAGCACATTTTGAAAATCATCATTTAATGAGGTAATGCAGACTTCAGAACATTCCTTTTCTGTACAGAGCAAGCCTGTTCTAGTTGGCTAAAGTCCTACAACACTATGCTGGATTGTCAACTAAATCTACTACAGGCAACTTCCAGATTTAAGTGCTAACATAGTAGTTCCAGTTTTAAGCAAATTTCATCTGACAGCTGGCCGATTGAGATGCTCAGGCTTTGATCTAGCCAACAGCAAAAGGAACAAAGCTCAGCATCCTGCATTAAGGACAATCATGGTACTCGCCCTACATGCTTCTCAGAGGATCCAGGTGACTTGCCACCCATAGTTGACTGCTCTAATAACAACATCTCTTCTGTGCCATCTTCTGACTGTCTGCCTCAGCTATTTTACTTCTGAAGAAACGAACAAAAAACCCTATTTCCTAATGCACATCAATTTGCAATCTATTCAAATCGGACACAGCTACTGTGATAGACACACTTGCAATTCCTGCAATATTCTCTCAAGTTTAAGGAAGATGAAACCCCACATAAGTGATTTAATGCATGGTCTTAAAAAAAACAACAAACAAAAAAACATACAAGCATTTGCTACCCCCTGTAAATAATACGTCTTATGCACCTAAGACAAAACACCGTATTTCTTAGGGTAAAAGTGATCCCTTCTTCACTGCATACTCTTGTTACAGGAAATATGAAAAAACTGTCTACATTTCAATTTTGAATCAAGCTGCCTGAGAATTAGTTACAACCACTGTACTTTTCATGTATGTTGTCACCTCCTCTTGCTATTCACTGAGGAAAAAAAAATATAACCCATTTACCTATATTAAACATATTCTTGTATTTGTCAACTAATACTTACCACCTTCTCAGTAAAAAGGAAAGCACAGAACATTACTAGTAGAGCACCAACAGCTCATTTAATTGATTGTGAAAATCAAAAAACTAACCTCTTCTCACCCACAGATTCTGAAATTACATTGTAAGAAGTGACTTGAGTGTTAAACAGGTCCATTATCTGTACCAATAGAAACCAAAAGTAGGAAATTATGGTACAGTTTGGTAGTAAGTCCCAATCCACTGGGCTTCATTCACAAAGTGAGACCTTAAACCTCTATGGCTACATGGTCATGCAGACACTTGCTACTTGAGTTATTAACAACAAAATTTGAGTCTAACACAGAGGGAAGGGTACCGTAGGTTTTTCCTAACAAAAGTAACAAGAGCTTTCTTGTCACCAAAACAGTACAAGTATTTATGTTTGAAGAGACTAATCCAGTCTGCTCCCAGCATTGGTGGGGACCAGAAAACACTTCAACACAATGCAGAGTTCTCAGAGTAATCTTCATGCAGTTTACTGTACAAAGTACAACCATTTGTTTACAGGCACATCAGTAACAAAAGCAAAACAGCATTCTTCAAGTGAGTGTCCTTTGTACAGGCCTACAAAGTTCTGTCAAGTATTGCCGTTGAGTTTCCCATGCACAGTGCATTACAATGCTTGTAACTGCATCCGTTACTAACTTTGCACTTTTAGTATCTCCCTAGCTGGCAAAAACCAGTTCTGGAATTGAAAAAAGATAAACAATAGCAGTTCAAGAAACACAATCCACATTTCCGAAGCCAAGAAACACTTGTCAAGAGTGACAGCTGTTTGCAGGAGCAAGCGAGCTTTTCCTCTGAGAGACAGAGCTTCACATCACTGATGCTTCCCTTTCCAAAGGGTAAGCTTCAAGAACAAACAGAAACCCACACAACAGAACCCTACCAACCAACCTGAACACTGTTTGGTTTTTTTTTTTTGTCAAGGTCAAGACCGTTGATGAAACATTTATTTAAGGGATTATGCTGTGTAATCTAGACCAGAACAGTTAATTCAACTCCATTTCACTGCACCAGTCAACGCCTAGTCTCTCTAACTTCAGTACGCCAGACGTACCGTGTTACTCAAGACGTAACCAAGGTGATGCCTTTCGGCAGGACGTGCTTCCTGCCCAACTCTTCCTGACAAAGCTTCTCAACTTGTCCAAGACACTGCTAAGACACCTACAATAAGCATCCGCTAGCATGGTTTAAAAAAAAAAAAAAAAAAAAAAAAAAAAAAAGTTAAAAAGAAAAGAAAAAAAAGCTTCAACACATCAAAAGGTTTTTCCCCCATCCCTCCCGACTTGGTTCACAGAGTTCAGCTCCATCTGTAGTTTACTCTGAACTGAAAACAGAAGGAGTTTCCAGAGCAGTTTCCAGAGTTTCCATGTACGACAATATCTGTGAATACAGACTAGACAGGAAAATGAAGTTACTCTATAACACTGAGGCTATGATCAATAGAACCCATTAATTCAATTCATTTTATAGACTGATTCCAAATGTCATTTGCTAAACATTTTTAATGCACACAACAGTTTCATTTTTTGAAAAACTTGATTTTAACTCCAAAAAAATAAACAAGATTCAAAATAAGATACAGTTACAGAACAGTTAAATCAGTAGGTACAGATACCTTATACACCTAACAGGCAGCCACAATAACTTTTTTGGAACTTCATTTTCATACTGAATGGTTACCTCTCAAAAAAACCACCCCCCCACACACCTTTCCCTTAACTCTTACTTGCTCTGTAGTTTGTCTTTCACTTTCCTTGAAATCACTATTTTAATTCTGATTTAAATATGCAAGCCTAAGAAACCAAACCAGAGAAAGCCAGAGAATGGCTCTGTAACCTCAGGCATGAATAACTCACCCACTTAATACCACAAAGCTACCACGGCACAGAAACTAGGCAAAGCATAAGGTTCTCAGCTTCAGCAAAATGGCTAGTTCTACAGCATCTTGGAGAAGTGCCACCTTTCGTCGCAACAGAAACAAAAGACTCACCAGGCCACGCAGAGATAAACCAAGCGATTCATAACGCTGTAAGTGTTTCAGACTAAGGCAGATGTCATGGGAAGATTCTGTGGTTTACTATTTTTCTAAGGCATCGTACACATACTAAATTAACAAGATAAACGCCTATCTCTTCACTGCTAGGAGGAGACTACATAGTCTCACTCACATCTTCACATCCAAGTGTAATCACCAGTAGCAACTCAGTGACTGTTTTTTCATACATGGGCATGATCAAAACTGGATTAACTGGGTGGAATTAGTTATTAAGAACATCTGATATCAGTATTTGAGGCTATCAGCATCAGGATTTTCATTATGTCACCTCATCATCTTCAGCTGTCTGCAAATACTTGTAGATGTTTAAACTCTGAGCGTACCGAAGGAGCAGATACAGACCTATGTGGCATATGAACAACAAGGGACCGATAAACTTCCCTGAGCAAAATATCTGAGATTTGACCTGCTTATACCTATAAACACAACTGAAGAATATTTTAGGTAGTAAGATCTCCTTGGCACCTGCACAGGGGCAGGCAGTTCTTAAAGCTCTATCTGGTACATATTGAATGCATGCAATTAGGTCAATTCGCAAACAAAATATCTCCTTATGAAGACTGCTATCCCAATTATTTTACATCACTTTTATGCTTAGGATTTGTGCGGTAACAATACTATCAAACTTCACACTGTGACATTTGAAGATTTAAAAAGAGACATTAAAACTTCTAAACAGTATAAGCAGCTCGATCACTTTAAATAAACAAGCTGTGCTGCAATGGCAACAAGACTCTGAGCATCAGAGTCAAGATTACTGAAATCATTTAATACCTCTCATACATCGACTGTGTTTCCAGAGTCAGTCAACAGCGATAACTCTGAACAAGGCAGTTTTTCATTAAATGGACCAGTCTGGAAGCCTGCATGTTTTTGGGTTAGTCTCAGAAAAATGAAAATGTTAGGACCCATCTACCACCTAAACCCAAAGATGTCCTTCAACAAAAACTTCCTCTTACAAATGCACCTATGTAATTCAATGACGGCTTAACAGAACAGCAAGTCAAAAGCAAGAAGTAAAATCGTCCGTTTGATGGAGACAAACAAATGTTTCAAGTAAGCACAAAGTGGGAAGGTAAGACTGTAAATTCAAACCAAGATTGGAGGAACTTGAAGACACCTATACAACTAAACGGAATTGGATGCGGCACACAGTGTTTTCTTTTCCTGAGTTCCTGCCTGTATGGTTACATGGCTTTTATTACTACGGTAACAATATAAGCTTTCTTTTCTATCTTCTCAGTGCCTAAGGAACCTCTGGATAGCTCACTCAGAGCAAATAATGCTCCTGCTGATTTCATGAGTTCTCATTAAGTAAAAGCCAAGTGATAACTCATCTAAACTGAGCTCAAGGTGAAGGTCTCAACTCTACAGACACAGACTGTGCTACTGAGCTCTACAGAGAGACAGCAGGGCTCTGAGGAGAGTAATAATTTCCTCCCCCACCCCCCCCCGAAGTTTTTTTTTCCTCCACATCATGTACATAACAGAACTGATCCACGTCTGACACCGACAGGACAAATTTCAGTCACACTAGCTATTCTTGTCCCATGGAACACATGCTATATTCAAGTCAGGTCATTATACAAGTGAATCAGAGTAATTAAGTGCCTTATAGTCTTTAATGATCTATTTGCTCTGTGTCCAAGACAGAGCTCAATACACAAGAACCAAGAGGAATCACCTTCTCCTATGTTTACACTGCTGCAATCCAGCGGAGCACTTGGCTCTGTGAGAGTTCTTAAACAGCACAAACCAAGCCCATGCATATTTAGCAGTTAAATGTAAATTAGCTCAAAATTTTGTTCCTTCAAAGGCTTGTCTCTCCAAAGAAACACCGCCTTCATATAGTTGCATGCACGCAATTTCGTAATTATCTAAGACAAAAAAGAAGAAAAAAACCTGTTTCGTAACAAATTCTGTATACAAAAGCACATTCAGTTTTTGAATCTGCAGGAATTGCAAGAGAACATAAAAACATGTCATATTAATCACCGACTTCTAAAACTACTTTTAATTTTGTAAGAAAAGTGGCAAAATGCTGCAATAACAACTCATCAGAACAGCTACTGAAAGACAGGACGGCACAGATAGAAATCATAGTCCAAATAACAAAACAAAGAGAAGTACAATGAGTCAATACAAGAGAATATGAATTAAACCTGTAACTGGACCATTCCTATATATTAATACATAACTCTTTGAAACTTGCGCATGAAAGTTTCAAGGCATCACAGGAACAAGTCCATCCACTAAAATCATGTGCAAGGTTGGAAGGAAGCCCAACAGGCATTATTCCGAATAAAATCTCCTCAAGCCCTGGAATATCAGAATTCCTTTCATAGTTTTGTATATGGCAATCAAGGCATAGCTTATTACAGAAGCAATGAGGTAGAAACCATCGAGAGCCAGGACGTTCCAAACTCTACCCATATTTCTTGAACAGACTTGTTGTATGACTTGGGGCAAATCCCTTCATCCTCCTTTGTTTCTCCATCTGCGGAATAATGACTCTTCCTAAGGTCACGTGATGTTCTTCAGATCAATACCTGCTTTGACACTTCTTGAAGAGCAAGACAAAAAATGCCAAGAGCTGTTCGTTCTCACATGAGTCTACATAATCATTTTGTCAGTATTCTTACCATCTGCATCAGAAGTAGTAATGCAGACATGAGGAGAATCAAGGCTAAGAGAAGACTACCATACCTTTTCAGGGAGAACACTGCAAGTTAGCTAGTTTCCAGTTCCACAACACAGACTTCATGCTTTTAACACCTGTGTTCATGTTGCTCAAGAACAATGCAGCAGTTTTTTTGCCACTCAAACCAAACAAAGTATTCCCCCCTCAATTAAAACAGACACCTAGGATCAATTAGTGTTTGGTTTGTTTTTTTTTTTTTATCTCCAGTTGTTAACCTGTCCTTTTCCATGCATTTTCCTCCACCCTGGTTCTGTTCAGAGACCCGGTTTCCCAACTGACTCTACCCATCTCCAGGACATCCCAGTGCCAACAGTAAGAAGTCACTAAACTAGACAAGCATGAGCAAGGAACGCATGAATCGGAGAAGAGTAAGGGAGAGGTTCCTACCTTCTTAACCAGTAGACAAACACTTGAGAGACAGAAAACCATTCCGAAGACAACCAGGAAAGCAGGAGAAGAGGAAGTTATCTTCCTTCCTCGTCAGCAGCTACACAACAATGAAGAGAAAAAACAGAACCTAACCCTTCAAGGGATCAGAGGTTTCACATTCGCTGCCTAACTTCTTAAGCTGGAGAGAAAAACACAGGACAAGCCATGACTACTGCAGGAAAACGACAGACTACAGACAACATGACCCACGTCAGTGTACTGCTGCTTAGCATCACTGCGATCTGCAAACTAGCCTCAGAATTTCAGCTTCAGCTATTAGAAATAGGCACATATTCCCAACATTCCAGGAAGCAGCTGCTGGTCCAGTCTATTGACAGCTTTTAAGCTAAACCTATAAAGACACATGAGGAAAAAATTCCATTCCAAAACAGATGCCTGCAAACCTAAATTTCTTAGGAAAAAGGACAGCATCTCGAGCAATCAAGCTGCAATTAGTTGACTGACCATATCTGTGTTCCTGGTTAGTCCCAAACACAGAATAAACTTTGTTTACTAGACCCACCTTTTAGCTGACGCTCTTACACTCTGCATTTTGGCAGGCATAGAGCATTCATAGTGTCAGTTAACACAGCTCTGCTTACAAACAGCAACTCATTCGACTGTGGTTACCGACTGATCTGCACCAGTATAGGAGCAAAAAATACCCCCAAGTCAAACATAGCCCAAGGTTAAGAAATCAAAGAGTTTTGAGAATGAAGACTTAACAAGAACACTGTAAACCAAAACAACGCCGGAGACAAGAAGCACAACCTGATTACCTCAAACACTTTTCCTCTGAACCTGAGGTGAAGTCTATTTATCAACAAGTGAGACATTCATCAGACAGCACGTGTGCACACATTTACAGCTAAAACAAAGATCTACAGCTAGAAAGATGTCTAAGTTCAGACACTTAACACTTATATATTAAAGCACGCTTTCCAGACGCGAAAGGAAAGTAAGCCTGTAATTACGCTGCTCCTTAGAGACCGAGTCCCATCTCTGGCATTAACTTGAGTTTTCCATGCACTGAAAAACTGTACAAATACTTCCATAGGGGTAACATACTAGTTAATACTGACAGCTCTGGTATTACCCTAACAAAAGCCCAGAGAAATAAACACATTCTTCCCTGAATCACTGGTTTCTAGTTAATACCCGTCTGAAAATGAATTCTACTTTCATTCGCTAACCAAGTTTTTCGTTTTTATGTTGACGTGCATAATACTGAGATCTAATTTAAAAAGTAGGAAAAAAAAAAACACTTTCAGTTGAACCAACAAAACACACACACCCGAAGTAAAATCCTGCGCAGCTTCATTTCAAGCCAGGCCAAGTCTTTCACAGACAAAACTGATATATCCTCTATTATTATATGCTGCCTTACCTTTTGAGGTTATCCCAGAGTTTCATAGTAAAAACATCAGCCTGCGTATACCCCCTTTTATGACTACTGTAACATTAGCATACTTATCAAAACACATCCGCAAGAAAAAGAGAACAAATAGATGGCACATATTTGTTACATCTGTCTTTTGTCAAAGTTTGCCCAAAGAAAGATGGCTTGAGTCTGCGCATCGTATCAACATGATACTGCTACAAATCAAGTCGCTTCTCCTATATAACCATCTGACCCTTGGCCACCACCCAAAAACTTAGCTCAGAGTGACTGGATTCCAAAGTACTTGCTCACTATTTAACCACTTCTGGGCACACAAAATTTGGTAACGCTCTTGAAAAAGAGCGGAACTATGACATTCGGTTAACAGAGGCGTAATATTACACGTTCATGTACATTGCAATGCACAAAGGAGCATCCTTAGGAGACACAAAGACTAGTAAATGGACAATTGAAGAGCATTAGACCACGTGTCTGTAAGAGCTGAACTCGGTCTTAGCTGTACAATAGATATCTTTTGTACAATGCTCTTGCTTCAAGTTGTTAGCTGCCTTCGTTAGGCTTGAAAAGCCCCTAAATAAATCCCCAGCACTACAGCACAGGCTCCCTATCCTTCATTACCCAGAGATCAAAACTTGGATCAGCATCTCACCACCTGCCGTTGTGAAGCTACACTTCCAGTAAGGCACCCATGCCCGTTATCGGGACTGCGCCAAGACCTACACCGGTATTATGTTATACTCTTAGCCAAAATGAACATCAGAAAGTTTCAAGTACTCACAGTGCTTTTTTTCCCCTCCCTTTATATTTTGAACATGAAAAATCCATTTCTGCTACTCAAGTATTAGCAAAGCAAAACTTTTTGAGACAGATTAACAGACTTGACCTTTACAGTCACGTGAGAGAGAGCATAGATTCAGTAAATGTTAGACTCTGGGAGGAAAAAAAAAAAGTCGACATGACTACTCCTGACTCAAATTCCACAAGTTATCTTTCCAGACTACCTTCCAGTTCATAATCCACCTGAACAACTGAACTACATTCCAACTGCAAATAAATCAGTAGCTACTGCAAAGAGCAGCTAGTCCCATGCTACATAACCACTAATGACGAAAAACAATAACCAACGTGTCAGCACGCCACGTATGAGACTGCCATACCACATAGTTGTGACACAAGTGACCCAGCATCAGCTAAATTCATACCACCTGTGACAAAAATACACTCTCCCACTGTATAATCAGAATCTTAAGAGTTAAAAAGTCTGACCTCACCACATTTAAACACTTTGAAGTACTGCAGTTAACAGATCCACTACAGTGGCACTTGTCTCTATTTGCCTCTTCAGAAAAAGCACAACAAACCACGAAGCCACAACTTCACACATGAGAAACCAGTGTATGCTGTACAGCAGCATGCTTAAGAATTTATAGCAGCTGCCAGAGTTGCAAATCCCCAAGATAACTTACTCTAAAGACCTAAAAAACAGGGTACAAAAGGTTAATAGAAATGGGGCTTAAAAAAGCATCCCAGAAGGGCAAGAAGAACTGTATACACATCAGAAAGTTCATCTATTTGGATTACTAATTGAACTGCTATTGCTAAGACACTTAAGATAGGAGAAAAAAAAAGAAAACGCAACAGAACAAAACTTTAAAGACTATCGTAACTTTAGGACTGATTTTGAAAACTTAGTACGCCTCCTTTCCGGACAATAAGCAATTCATCCTTTACCATAGCTGTGATGTCATGAAATTTTAAGACTCTCCTTCTTCCCTCAGACAATTAATTGAAGAAAAACCTCCAGGAAAAGACACTTGCGCTAAAAATTAAGCATCATCGCAATCTACAAATGCACAGCACAAGATCTCACAAAACAGGGCTTAGATTTCTCTACATTAAGGTGCTAGTTTTCTCAGGCCTCAACTAGAACAGTATGGAAATAAAAGACCAAATGACTAACAAATGCCATCAAGTACTTGCTAAGACCGCATGCTCAATTTAAGTAGGATGTTCGAGCTTAGAAGCAGCTCATTCCTTCACCAGTTTGCCAGTACTGACTCCAAGAGGTTGAAGTGCGAGCCAGATTATAAGGAAGGAGAATTCATTTCCAATTTTATAAAAGGAAGATTACACATCTTCACTTGTCCTCCCTATTGAGAGTTGCCTCTTCACAGAAAACTATGCTTTAACCATGATATTAAATAAATGGAGCAAACGTTCTGTGTTACAGAAACATTAACTAATTAACTTGAAAGCAATCACCACTTGAGTGGCTCTTTCCCTGCGTCTCTAGTCCTAGATATAAGGTCACTTAGAAAAACAACAGCTTCCTAAGATACAGCACCGGAAGGCTCATCAGCACGCAACTCCAAACTCACCACTTTATCAGCTAGAACGATTAAAAGAACAGCGTAATCGCTATCACACAACTTCTTTCCACATATGCGAGGTCAAAGGAAACAGAGAAAGTTGCAGCATAAGAGCAGTTACGTATCATGTTCAACCCCTCCTATCCAAAGTTTCAAGACACAGAAAGGCTAGAAAGCAGCCTATTGCCTTTTCTAAACACAGCAACACTACTTACTGGTACCTTATGTCCAGTCTGAGTACTCCTGGGAGCAAGTTGCAGAGGGTATTACCCACTTTTTTCCATACAAGTCTCTTTCACTTTCTGAAGCGATGCACTTGCTGGTGGGAGGGTCAAAATGGAAAAAAAATGTACTGAAATTATGACAAAAGAGCTTTGCCTCCTCCAAACAGTCAGCCTAGTCCTCCCCAAAAAAGCAAGGTTTTCAGGGGCAAGAGCATCACCCTTTTGTACTATATACACAGCACACTAGGCCATTCCTCTTCTGTAATTAGGGTTAACGTCTATATCATAGGCAAATAGTTAATTATCGGATCATCCTGTGAAATCCAGTTCAGTAAAGTTCACTCACAGCCACATTAGCTTTTCCCAGTATGTGACAAAAAAACCCGAAATAAAACAATAAAAGAAAGCCTCATGCTTGTTTCCAGGACGCTACTTGTTTTACTTCAAGGTTCTTTGCTGAAAATGACTCCAAGTCCAGTAGCACTGGCCCAGTATATAAGGTTACAACTACCTGCTAGCCACATAATGCTTTTATGACAAAACAAAAAAAGTACCCCATCAGAACATGCAAGCTCCAACCCTCTTACCCTTCACTGAAAAGTAAAATTTCCAGATGGGTTGAATTCACATTCAATCATCGCCCTCCTTCTTTTAGTATGGGACCAAGTCCCAGCTTATTTTTTTGAAGCACTTCAAGCTTAATGAACTAAGAGGAGTATGGATTTCTGCCACTTTGGTCCAGTACTTCCAACGGGACAAACTTTTAGCGCCTCTACAGGCTCTTCCCGTAAAGGGGGGGGCGGAATCAGGATGAGGACAAACAACAGGGGACTATTGCCTGACATGGAGTTAACCCGTTCCTCTGTTGGACTAAGTATAGCCTAATTAAGAAACCAGGAAGCATCCTGATATGGTACTAATTGTCCTGGACAACAGGAGAAGAGCTGGCCCTAAAAACCACTTGAAACTGCAGTACTTGAAACACCAGATCAGTACATGCAGGACACGGGATGACAGTTTATTAGCTGTACTACACAGGGAAAAACACTACACAGTACTATTTCAGGGGTTTTGTTTGTTTGTTTGTTTTTATTATCCTGCAACTGTATATGGGCCACGATTCCATTAATCAATTCTGAACAGGAAACAGTGAAAGCAAGATGATGAGCATCTTCCATGCCCACAAATCAGCTTCCAAACCAAGCCAGTCATGTTCAAGAGTGAAGCTTCAGAGTCCACTACTGCACATTTCACATACAGCCTCCTTTTTATGTTGTTGGTTTGGCTTGTTTGGTTTGTTTTTTGTTTGGTTGGTTGTTGTTTTTTTTTTTTAAAAAAGAACATCCATAACTGCCTCTGCTTGCTTTATTCGCACTCATTAAAAACATACCCACANACCACGAAAAGAACTAGATGACAGTGCTACACACTTTTGCCCTTAAAACACTGCAATAAAACAATATTGTCAACAACTACAGAAAAGCATTCTGAGGGCAACATCTGTATCAACACAGGAAATCTACTAAAGATTCATTACTGCAGCCTAACAAGGCAGTCACAACTTGAGCCTTTTGGCTTCCCGACTGCCACTCGCACTAGTTACCGGGAGCCTAAGTCCTTTGCTAAACCAAGAGCTAGCATCCTAAGGCAACTCGGATGAAAAATTCAGAAGGGGTAAGGGTGTGTTTAAACAGTTTGTATATATGTCTGACAGACATATAATGCTAGTAATTCTACTAGCTAGTAAAAAAGCTTATCCATACCACACAGCTGCTAACAGAACATTATATAGTCATTCCGAAATAGGCTTGTTCTTATGTACATTATATGCATTAACTTACTAACAATGCTTCGCGACACCACGCAAAATTCTGATACGGGCCTCTTAAAGCAACTTGTAAGTGCTATTTCATCAGCACTGACTAACAGGAACTACCTGACAAGCCTCAGACACTCAGTAAAACTGGGTTTCAGAAAAAGAAACAAGAAAAAAGTGCCTTATGCAAAGGGACTAGGGGAGGGGAGAAAAAAAAAA
>VZTL01033099.1:8368-45647 GCA_013400535.1 Scopus umbretta
TTTTTTCTTCACATAAACAGAGGAATTTGGGATGTTGCTGCTCCGTCAGTGAGTCAGATTCACCTTCTTTTAGTTGCACAAAGAAAAACTATTTAAACACCCAGGGAGTGTGAATACATCTTTCCTGGCTCCACTGGTATGGAAATACTCCTCAGTATCTCCCTTCTCAAGTTTCTTTTATTCTTTATGTAGAGAGAAACTGTCAAACCTGATTTCTTAAGTGGTCCTATTTCCACTGGTTATAAATATAGAAACAGGGCTTGAAAACTGTTATTTTTATAATTCTGTCTTTTTTTTAAAATGTGATTTTGTGCTTCTCCCCTCTTTTCTCTCCCCTTCACTTCTCTCCTCTCCTGAAAGGTGAAAGGTGTTTGGGAATAGCTAGCATGGATTCACTGAGGATAAATCATGCTTGACCATGCTTGACTGTGTCTGGAATTCTATGTCCAGTTTTGGAACCCAAATAAAAGAAAAATATTAATAAACTGGAATGACATCAGTAACTTGAGTTGGTTCAGGGAGTACTTCAGGAGGACTGATAGCAGCATTCCAATACCTACAAGGAGTTCATCAAGAAGACAGAGCCAGGCCATTTACATACATATATGGTAGGTGGATCAGTGACCAGAATCACAGATTGTAACAACGGAAGTTCAGACTGAATACAGAGGCAAAAATTAATTATGAAAATGACTAAACATTAGAACAAGTTACCAGGGGAGTTGCATAACTTCTGACATTAGAGGCTTCTGAGAGCTGGGTGGACAAAGCCTGAGTAACCTGGTCTAAAGTCAGTGTTGACCCCAGCTGAGCAAGAGGGTCGACTAGATGACCTCTTGAGGGCATGTCCTATGAGAAATACTCTATAAGTTTCTATGATTCTGTGAGTTAAGTAATCCTCTTCAGACTCATAGTTTAAATTAACTTGGAAACACTTTCCTGAATCTTTGTGTGAAGAAATTTACTTTTTGGGAGGTAGTCACTTGTTAGATTATATTGTGATATGGAGATGTTAATAATCACAAAAGGTGAGATTTATACTGTCATTAGGTTGTACCTGAGACCTGCCTTAATATGGGTGCTATACCCTATCAGTAGCTAATTTATAACTACACTCTAGTCACATAAACAATTCCTATGTCAAATATGACCATAATAACTGTCTTTTTGCAGCAATTGCATCAACAAATTCTTCTTCATGAACAATCCTGTGAACCATTGTAAAGCCTTTTCCATCAGCAACAGATGAATGAAGGAATGGCCTTCCAGGATCAGAGCACAGCTCCATCTAATTCAGTAGCGTATTTATAGCAGTCATTGAAAGGTAAAGCTGAGGAAATTAGGCAAGAACAGGGAAAGCATATACAATAATTGTTCCAATTGCTTTTCCAGATTCTAACACTTTCTGGCTCAAGGATTTCCTAAGATAGACAACTTTCTGTGTATTCTTTAGCCCTCAGTTGTTTTAACTTCAGTGAACTTGTACAGTTCCCCCATGGACTTGTAAATTGTTAATATTAATTCTGGTTGTGGTACAGCAATATAATGTGATACTTAAGAAATTCAGGAAAGCTATAAGATGGAATGGTTGCTGGCAAAGGGCTGGGCACAATAAAACAAAGCATAATCTTGCAGTACCAGGCATATGGCTAATGTAAGGCAAATAGTCATGGACAAAGTATTCTCCAATACGATGTGAACATAACAGTTATCGATCTATCAAGCATAGCAACTAGATCGAGGGAAGCAATCATCCTCATAACTCAACATTTTCTAAAATTATTACCCTCATGACTCACCATTTTCTAAAATACTGTGCCCAGTTTCAGGCCTCCCAGTACATGAAAGATGTTGATCAGCTGGAGTGTCCTGGTTTTAGCTTAATTCAGAGTTCATTTTCTTCCTAGTAGCTGCTATAGTGCNTTAAGATGGTTGAGGATTTGGAGCACATCTTGAACAGGAAATGGGGCTTGTTCAGCCTTAAGAATAGCAGCCTTCCAACAACTACAAAGAGGTTCATAAGAAGATGAAGTCTGACTCTTCACAGCAGCATATGGTGAGAGGATGAGAGACAAAGGGTATAAACTGAAGCAAGAGAGGTTAAAAGTGGACATGAGGAGGAATCTTCTCCTCATGAGAACAGTGAAGAATTGGAATGGGTTGTCCATAGAGGTTGTGCAGTCTCTGCCCTTGAAGGTTTTTAGCACCTAGCTGGATAAAGCCCTGAGCATCCTCATTTAACCTCTTAGCTGACAAAGCCCTGAGCATCCTCATTTAACCTCTTAGCTGACCCTGCTTTGAGCAGGAAAGCAGACTAGAAACCTCCTGATGTCCCTTCCAACCTGAATTATTCTATAAGCCTACCCTTGTTCTGTGTCCCTACTTTATAAAGTACCTCACAAATACTGCTGAGGTGCAGCAAGAAGCAGGAATGAGACTAACAGGATTTTCCCTGTCTCAGGATGTGAAAGGCCACATCCATGGGTTTTGTGCCAGCAGATGGTACTAGCTACAGAAAACAGTACAAGCATCTTCAAAGTCCTGATTCAGAATTATGTTGGCACTGTCACTTGGTATTTCTCTAGGAGCTTGATGTTTGTATGGGGAACATGCTAAGTTAACCATAACCCGATTTTATTTCATATTCTGCATAAAGACAAGGTGGAAGTGCTTCAGGCTGTGGCTGAGGGAAGTTGTGGTAACTGAAAACATCCTTGTCCAGGAGATCTTGTGATGACAGCGGATAGGATGTGATATAATCTGACTGGACACTACTATAGGTGTATTTATCAGTGACAAAGAACAATCAGGCCAAGATGTGTCCTCTGCTCTCAAGTCCACCACAAAAGAAGTATGAAAGAAAGACACATCCAGCAGGTTCTGGCCTTTGATCCATGATGATGTCATGCAGAAAGTGTAAGTAAATTCTTTCACTTAGTGTAGATGGCTTAGATGTTCTGATTGACTGGGAGGATAGTTTTTGCAAGCTTGCACAAGAGCAGCTGGTTAGATGTACCTACATATGCATTCTTATCCCCATATTGAGGCTGCTAGTGTAGGGCAGAAGGTAAAATCATTGAGGTTCCAAAGCCAAAGGGCTGTAGAACACCTAGGAGAATGCTCCCTAACATTTAGCTACCTTATTTATTACCAGCCAGAGCTTTTATAAGTGAAGTTGTCTGATTGGCTTTTCCACATGGGTGTCTCGCTGCTGCATGTGATATGCTCCAACTGCCTTAAAAATTTTCTTCACTAATGAGGGGCCTTGTGACCCGTTACAATTGTACTTTTGTGCATTTTAACTTTCCTCATAAGATGACTGATGTACATTACTAAAGCTTTTAGACAGTTATGTACATCTAGGGTAGGCTATTTCAATGCTGTTTAACTGGAACTAATCCCGAAGGTCATTCAGAAATTCTAGCAACCGAGAAATGAAGCTGTCCAGTTTCTGAGCAACACAAATCACACATGCATTTGGCATTGTGCATTGAATGCAGTCATATTCCAGGTAAAATTTATATCATCACCTTATCCATTCATTGATAAATGATGCTGAATATTTTTTTTTAAATAGGATGCTAGCTATGAGTCTAATTATGCCTCTAGAAGAACAATGTTATAAGCAGTATTTTTTTTGTCTAAACATGCCTTCAAATATTTATGTCAAACAATTAAAGGTAGTGTATTCTTTGAGTGCTCACCAGTACTTGAATTTGGTAAACCAATAAACATGAAAAATAAAATGAGAAGATTCAATAATAAAATTATTCACAATAATATTAGAACATTCATTTATTTATCAAGTTTTTCCTCATGCCTGGAAAGAAAGGACAAATAGAACACTTTTTTGGAGACAGAAGAAAAAGGCTATTTGCTTTTCAGTGGCCTCATCTGAGCACAGTAAGAGACTAAATTTCACAGCTTAAAGTTATACACTGGAGACACATCACAACAGGTACAGCCATAGTTATAGGCAGAAAACAGTCATAGTATTCACAGCAAGGTTTGAAGTCTTTAGAGTTATTATAAAATAAGGGTTTTTTTCATTATTAGCATGAACATTTTCTAAATAGTAAATACTTCACCATGTACATATATCTATAAGACTTCAGAGGACTGCCTAGAAAAATATGGCTGAACCAAACTTCCAACTACAAGTACTGTTTTCAAGATGTTATCAATGACAAATGCAACCTTGAATATGTACTAAAGCTAAACTATAAAGAACAAAAAAATCATGATCCTTGCAGTTGTATACTAAGTAGCTCATGGCCATTTCCTCATCTTTCTTTAACTTTTTCTTTGTCCTGCCATATACCAAATGATAGCAGTAGGTGCTGTCTCTCCTGATAATGTTCCTTTGCTCATTGCTGTTAACAAGAGTTCCAAAATACATTCCGAATTATCTATAATTTCTAAGTGCAGGAAGACCACTGACTTCATTGCTATCATTCTACCCATTGAATCATTGTCTAGCTCTCCATCGAGCTTTGTACTTACTGTTTCTCTGCTAGCTTTTGGGACAATGATGGGATTGCTTTATTACAGCTTTAATTCTGGTGTCAATAACTTTATTTTTAAAAAGTATTTTGTTAAATAAATGCCAATAAACAAAACAGAAAAAGGTATCTTATCAGAAGCTTTACCAAAATCTGGTAAAGTAGGAAGTCTAACAAGGCCTTTAGAAATCTTATTTGTTGTTCAGATTTTGTTTATTATTTGTGCTTCAACTATCAAAGGCTTTTTTACAGAGCAAAGCAAATACAGGAACAAAATAATTCAGAAAGAGGGGATGTTAGTCAGCTTCGTCAAGAGTGAGTTTCATTGAGGTCAGTTCAGAAAGACTAAAAAACAGACTAGCTGAGAAGAAAAAGATAACAGTGCAAAAGATGGCAGCGCTTAGATCTCTCATTCTATTGAAGTATAATTGCATGTGCTTCTTTGTTTTTGCATTCTTCCATCAAATGGATTAAAAGAATAAGTTCAGACAAAGTAAAGGTTCATAGATAGGACACTGAGGATCCCCTTCACTCTCCTCACTGGTCAGATGGATTTAAAATGGGTACAAAGAAGTCACAGGCTCAGTGATGATGTTTGGATGTTTCTTGGTGGGGAGATACAATCTTAGTGGTGCCATAGTGGAAACATCTCTTGCAGACATGAGATACTGAGTGTGAAGAGCACTTAGCTATTTCTCTCCCACTGTTACTGATTCAGGTTCACACCAAAAGGAGCTTTGGAAACCTTTAGCTGGAGAATTCCACTCTGAGTAAGAATCAGTGCATGTACTTGAAATTTCAAAATCAGAAACTGTGGTGTGATTGCTAGAGGTAACTTAGAAATTAAACTTATATCCACATTTATGGAAAAGGCACAGCATTGTAGAAGCCTCCAGAGTGGAGTGCAGCTAACAAGCAAAGGACCTATGCCATGAAGTTCCCTAGGCAACCCTAGATGNTAAAATTCAGGCCATCAAATGGGATCTGAATTGAAGACTACACCAAAACTGTTATCTAATGAACAACCAAAGTTAGAGCAAAAGGAGACACTCAAATATTGTTAAATTCAAGCAAAACACCAAAAATCTTTGAACATAACATACTGAAAAATACTGAAACAAAAAAAGGTTTGAAAAATTCTCCCTAACAACTCCATTGATAGACAAGAAATGGTTTTCTTGGATATCACTTAAAGTAGTTAAAATATTAATTATTTGTTAAAAAATTATATTCTCAAATTTACCTGGATCCAAACACTACACTGTGTTATACTTTTTTCAAAGAAAAGTCACATTTAAATTGGTTTCTACATTTATAATTTCTGTCAATTCCACCCAAAAGTCAGCTTGACTTTTTCCTGACAAAGGTGGTAATTGTTGAAATATTTGAGAGTATAGAACCAGTTCAGAGTTCTGTTTTAAGAAAAATAATGTCTTATATTTGTTTTCATTCTCCAGAAATATCAGAGTTAGAAGAAAGAAGTGTAAAGCTATAGTAGCAACAAAATCACTCTGATTGCAGTGTGATAAAAACTACACAGGGAAAATTTAGACTAATCAATATATGCAGGACAGAGAAGAATTTGGTTTATAGACTGGTATGAAAAAGGTTTTGGAAGTCAAGATGAAGCTCCAGTTCCTGATCTCCAGAACAAACTATTAATTTACAGATCCACCTGGCACCAAATGGCACCATCTCCATTGTGAAGTCAATTGTGGATCATTGTTTAAGCAATATGAATTAAATCTAGACATTCAGAATAGTTTAACCATCTTTTAAATGTATTTTAATGTCTTTTAACATTTTTTCTATTTTTCCCATATTACAGCCCTAAAAACTACCTAGTGCTCTGGTACCAGCATTACAGTATCTTTAAAAAACAAATTGATTTCTGTATGCTAAAATCATAGCCTTAAATATCTGTCAAGAATAACATGGGCAAGCAGATGTGTAAGATATGCTAATTAATCCATAAGTGCTTCCTCCTGTTATTGAGTTACATATAACTATAAAGTTGTGATTATTTTAAATGTTAAAGCTAAAATTCCATTTCATATGAGAAAACACCATCTTCTAAAAATCTTGATTCTTGTAAAACAAGTAAATTTCCACAGTGATTCAAAATTTCATAAAGGATTTAAACAGTGGCGTTGCATATGCCAGGGTGCATGGGTCCAGGGTTTCCCTGGGGTCAGGGGCTGGGAGCAAAGGGACTCCCTGGAGCATCAGGGTAGGTTCTGGCAGCCAGAGACCATCCCACCACCCCAACCATGTGTAGGACAGCAAGGGAGCACCAAGAGGCAGCCCCAGCCCTGGGCATCCAGCAGCTCCCTGGGGACAGGCTGAGGCGTGGCTGGGATGTAGGCCTGCAGTTGGGGTCAGGATCAGGCCCCATGAGGGTACCCAGGGTCTGTGTCTCTCACATCCACCAGGAGCTGAACAACAGAGGTTCAGTCTCAATCAACTCCCACAGGAACGGGGTTGGCCCTGGCTGAGGGCCACAGTCCCACAGCACTGTCTGGGAGCTCCTATTCTGGGTAAGCAAAGGAAGAGGTCCACCCTCAGCTGCACTATTTCAAAGATGGCCTCAGCTCCAGCAGCCAGATCACCAGGAGGGAGGATGCTCTCAGGGCCCTGATACCAAGCATGGCTGTCCACATAGTGTGAACAGGGTTGAGGTTGATGCTGGTCTGGATAACTGTCCAATGACTTCCTGTAGTTCTGTTATACTCTTAGGATGGCGTTCTCCCCTCAATAATTTTTCACTCATTTGAATATTTTCAGTATAGGTTTGATACAGCAGTAGCTATAATTGCTTGTTCATGCTGCTGGAACCAACATCCCATCTCCATGCTGATGGCCTGTAGTCAGAAGTGGTGGCCTTCTAAGATTCTGGCAGATTCAGAAATTCTGTCAAACTTTACCAGTAGGACTTGAATAGTTGCTCACCCACAGCTATGTGTGTTGAGTTCACTTACTCATCTGCACTACCATAAGGTTAAAGTCTCAACAAAAGCTTATCCAAGGCTACATCCTAGCTCTCCTCCACATAGAGGTCCAAGTCTACAGCTTTGGAGGGTGAGGTTTTTGTGCAGTTATTGGGGTACTTGATTCCTTGTTCCTTGGATCCAGAGAAAGACAAGATGAAGATAAGTTATCTCAAATTGATTGTCTTGACACCATGTACGGCTTAAGAAGATCCCTAAAAAGCATAGGAAAGATTGCTAAAAAAGCATGCCAGAAAAGGTTATAGTTACATAAAACATAGTCTGGATACCTCACAGATGAGATAGAAGCATTCCCCATATAACAATATAAATAAAGGAAAATGTTCACAGAGTATATTCAGCACAGGGAAAAAAAATCTTTTTTTTAAGCATGGAGAAGAGTTAAACAGTTCCAAAATCCTCATTCTGACTTCTACTTTCACATGTAGTCTGCAATTCCGTTGGTCTATTTGATATACCCATTTTTTCTCCATCCAAGGAGTACCCTTTTTTTTCTGAAAGAAAAACCCAAAACCAAAAAACCCAACTCCATAACCTCTTTTACTGTAACATTTTTTAAAAAAAAGTAGTGATTTGTTTTTATTCTATTTTATCAAAATCTACAACCTTCTAAACTATTCCTGAAAGTGTTTAATTGTTTAACCTTCAGATAAAATCAGGTGACTATGATGATTTATTTAACTCTTGGCTTGTATTTCCTACATCCTTTTTTTTTTTTTTTCCCTTTCTAAATAACATTCTTTACTCTAATTGGGTCTGTGAACAACAGCCCTCATTAATTGTTCTTCACATTCATTATATTTCAAAGTAAATTCTCTTTGCTTCTGTAGGCTGCTATGTTTCTCTACCATCTGTTTTGTACTGAGGTGTATCAGCTATAATTAGCAGATAAAAATCTCGACTTAAAAGTGGGTTCAGTGTTCAAAGGTCAACTTTAAATTCACTACCCATGCATCTTTCTCTCAGATAACTGAACACTTTGAGATCAGCAGACAGTATGGAGATCTGTTTTGTGTGCATGTGTTTGTTGCACAGTAAGTAGTTCTCCAGGAAGGATTTCAAGGAAAAATGGAGATAAACATTGATGGTTTACCCAAGTATTAGAAACAGCATAGAAGAAAAACCAGCAAAAGCTCAACTGGCTGCAAGAGCTGAACTTCTTCAAAAATGTTCATAATCTTTAAATTGGATATATAATTATGTACATAACGAAGTGGTTAAAAAATGGATTGTGATTTACAAATCAAAGGCCAGAAACAAATAGCCATTTATAAAGCCGTAACTTCGAAAAGTTTGATTAAAAATATTTTTCAAGGGCCAAAGTTGAATGAATACATGTACCACAGGGTGCAACTTGACCTTTATTTTTGTTACAACTGTCAGAAATACTGAATTAATTTGTATGCCATAAGTTAGATGAACTGCTTTAATTTTGCCCATAGGAAGATAATACTAGTTTAATCTGTTTGTAGCACACGCAATACTGCATTCAGAGCTTTGGGAAAGTTATATCACAGAACTGAACTACGATTTATGATAAGATAAACACCTTTATATTTCATTAGAATTCTCCAAGTATTGTGAAATGTTTTGGAGATTTCATTTGGAAATTTTTCAGTGAAGGATTCATCCCATGGCTAAGATTTCTTTGTAAAAGTATTTATTAAGCATGTGATTCTTGTAGTGGCACTGGCTCAATGGCAGCTTTTCCTGAATAAGTCTTGTGAGATGAAATAATACTGAAGTGCAAATTTGCACATGTAAACAAAAAATAGATGTATTTCATTAACTACAAAATATAGTTGTTATATCAAGGGTAAGGAATGTTTGAAGTTACATGTATTTTGTACAGTTTAACCCAGATTATTTTTTTCTCATCTCCACATTTCTTTTAATAATATTTGGGCACTTAACTTACAGGGAATCCTAAATCAGAAAAAAAAAAAAAAATCTATAGTTCCTGAAGTATGCCTGCACAGTTAAAATCCAGAGGGTAATATTTTTTAGTAGTAATATTATTTCTTTTAACATTCTGAAAAATATAATAGGTGTTACTGAATGAGATATGAATGGGAAGAGAAGCTCCTAAAGTAAGTGTACACTAAATTAATTTTTAAATTGCACTCAGAATTTCAGTTAAATTAGAAGATTAAGGTACAAAATATTATTCTGGTGAAATACTTCACCAGAATAGAAACAAGAATGGATGGATAGGTGGGTGAATGTATGGAGAGAGAGAGAGATATGTTTGATAAAAATGTTCATGTAGATTAATGTACAGCTGTCATACAAAATAGATTCTTCAATATTTATAAATCAGTGTTGAACAATAAAGATATTTCTCTAAATATACTTTTTGTTTCAAAATCTGAATTAAAGTTCACCAGGTGCTGAAACTCCTATTTCCCTCAAAAATTTGGTTTGCTGCTCAAAATTAGAACTCAATGGAAACTTAATGCCAAAGAATGCCTTACATTTTATTTTGATATAACTGAAAAGGCATTTTAGAAAATTTCTTTTGTTGCCCATCTGGTGCTCCAAAATATATGTCAACTAGTCTTCTAATACCTTTAGAGTTATTAAAAGAATTTCTCAAACTCTTACTCCATCCTTTCAACATCAGAATATTTCTTTCATGAGTTCTTGTTCACTCATGTTGCCATGATACTTTAATTTCCTTTCAATTCCAGGGACAGGATCCTACACTCTTCCACCTCAGCATGACTCTTTCAGTCTATGTTTCAGAGCAGACTCTCTTGAATCTTAACATTTAATAGCACAAAAGCATTCTTTTCTTTTCCATGTCACAAGTAAATGTGTATGCATTTTTTTTTCTTTTTTTTTCCATGTCCCAAGTAACGTGTATGCATTTTTTTTTTTTTTTTTTTTTTTTTTTTTGTACTTGTTTAAGCTTTCAACTCAGCTTCAGGAGCAAACTGTTTTTAAAGTTTTGCAATAAAATAGGTACACAGTGAATGCATCGTTATTCTGATATATAGGTACTTGGGGGATCAGGATCTTAAAGGGTGCAATTACTTACAAGAAACATCCTTCAGTAACATTCTTTCTTCTTTAAACATTGTCCCTTATCAGAAAGGAGGCATGTCTATCTGAACTGAAATCCTGTACCTCCATTTACACAAGCTAGATAATCATCTTGCAGTAACAGTTTCTCTTACAGGACTCAAACACAGCAATTCAATCTCAGCGGGATCTTCCTTGGTTCACGAACCAATCAGTAGCAATCAGTAGTTCTTTTTATAAGGCCTCACACTGTTGATGCACCTCTATACAGAATTCAGGTAACAGCTCTCTTATTAATGATAATTCCAATTGAGATGATGGATACCTGGCTTACATTCAAAATTCTTTTCATGAAAAAGTTAGTTATGAACAGAAAATGCTACCTACCTTCATAATAGTAAACAGATAGAATCTACATGATACAGGATTATTCCCTTTAAATTCTGTGAAAATGTGTTTATACATTGGGATAGGAGAGAAGTTTTTTTCTTTGTTCTTACTACCATAACCATATAATATCCTTTTCTCTACCTATATGTATTTGAATCTTCTATTTTCAGTTCAGTAGACAAACACCTGTATTGCTCTTCTCTAAGACAATGTCTCAGCCAAAAATCCTATCTGTAAAATGGAATAAAAATAAGGCCTTGATGAGGTCTTTCATTTACAAACAAATTTAATTTATCATTTCCCTGACTGGATTAGTAAATACCTAAAAAGCTATTGGACAATTACATTGCTATGAAAATTTGATAGACTCTTGAAAATAATAACATTGCTGCTGACCACAAGCACAGAAGGAAACAAAATAATCAGTTACTTATTTACCACACAATAGAGGAAAAAGCTGCATTGTCAAAACACTTCAATCTGAGAGACACATACCAAGGGGTCCAAATGCCAATTCAAAAAGTTCTTGAGATTTTTATATTTAAAAAAATAAAAAATTTTCATTTGAAAAATCTGAATCTCTAACAGATAAAAGTCTGTATTAAATCTTACCGTAATGCATAAGAAAGACTAAGTCCTCACAGCTAGAAACATGCAGTTACTCAGGTACAATTCTTAATGTCTTGACTGTGTTTGGTTATGTAATCAACTACAGTATAATAAGGTGGTAAGAAATAACCAACATAGATATGTAAAAACCAAATTGTACCAAAGAAAGATAATGTTCTTCTATGACAGGTTAACTAATGAATAAGGAGGAAGCAACAGGTATGATACAGATTTCATGTAATAAGAGGCAGTTCACGCAACACTGACACATAAGAGCTAGCTAAATGTGAGATAGATTAAATTGATCTGTGGTGGATATGGAGCTGACAGAAAAGCCATCTGCAAGAAGTGATTTAAAAAAATAAATTCTCATCACATTTTGAGGCCACTGCAAACAGCAAAACCAGGAGTCTGTATGACTCTCACCTCTATTTAAAATGTTTGTTAATTTAAACTGTGAAACACTGCACTGTGAAACTTTGCCAAGTCACATCAAGTTAGAAAGAGTCAGGAAAACTTCTAGATGACAGAATTAGAATTCAAAGCAATCTCATTATGCTTTGGAACAATGCTAACAAATCAACTAAAATTGTTGTAATAAAGGGAAATGCAGAACACTGTATTCAGAGAGAGAAATCAAGTGTCCACATGTAAAGTGAATAATGATTATTGTGGCTTGCAAAATAAAGCCATCTCATTTGAGGATGTATTAATAGCAATGTTTTTAAGCAAGATACTAAGATAATGATTATTCTGCTGTCAGATTTCCTGAGATTGTGTCTGGTGTTCTACACTTATTGTTATCATGACCACTTAAGAAGGATAGTGACCGATTACAGAAACTCTGAGAGAAAACTTTTGAGAACAACTGGTTTGATCAAAGGATAAGAAAGAATAACCTATGAAGAAAGATTCAATTAATGTTTATTTTCTGAGGAAAAAAATACTGAAGGAGTAATATAGCAGTCTTTAAAAAATTAAAAGCTGTTAATGAGAAGGATGGTGAAGAAGTGTTATCCATTCTGCTGTGCAGAACAATAAGTAAATATCTTAAATTACAGCTAAAAAGTTACATATTAAAAAGTAGAAAATATGTTCTCATTGTAAAATTAATTATGCACTCATAAAGAACATTCACACTGGTGGAATCAAAGCTTCATTAGATGTTTATATAAACAATTTAGACAATCATTCATCAAGAATAACCTAGGTCTATCAATCTTTCAATTCAGGTGTTGGACTAAATGACTCATGAGATCTTTTCATTTCTATCCATTTTCCTGATTCCTATGTTTTATCAATTTTCATATTAAAGGAAAAATATTAGCTAGGAGGAGTGAAGAGTGCTGATTTCAATCAGAAAAAGTCTCTTTATTATTTGTCATACATTTAAAAACAACCCCTAGCACTCAAAATTAATCGTAGGAATTATTTTATTCTCCAATTTGAAATGGATTTGCTTAGAGAGAATATTTAATAATGTGTACTGTTCCTAGAGCTATCTGAAATGCAAACGATTATCCTGTTCCCCAGACGAGCACCATGTACGATTACTGGGAGAGACAGCTTCTTCCTACTCATTGTCTGTCCTTCACAAATTCTTTCCTACACAGATAAAGTGTGATCACTTTATCCATCTGGGGAACTGTGGTATACTCTTCCTCACTTTCCAATCCAGTCAGTCTCCAGTCTGCTAGTCTGTTTGAAACTCCTAAGGCACAGTGAGGCACTGTATTTTCATTTCCCATATGTGAGAGAGTGCTCTAGTTGCATGGTTATGACATTATCTCCTTTTTCATCTGTGTTTTAAAATAAATGAAACCTTTTATAACATGTTGAGAAACTTTTCATCCTCTTTCCTCTTTTTTTTTTTTTTTTTTTTTTTTTTTTTTTTTTTTTTTTTTTTTTTTTCCTTTTCATTTTTTCTTCCAGTTATATTGTAAGAAAGCCTGCTTATAGAATTTAGGAAGAAAAAATTTTAGATATTAAGAAAGAATCTAGGGAGAGTTATGTTGGAGTAAGAGGAAATTGACTGGTTTCATGTGTTCCACACATGGATATTCACCTCAGAAGGCAGATACAGAAATGGACAATGCCTATTCCAAACGGCTAAGCTATAAAGGTATCCAAAAGTATGCCTGAAGACCATACAACTTTACACACTTCCTTCACTCCACATGTCACACTGCCTTATACACAGCTTGACATTTAAAAACTTGTGGATTTCAGAATGTTGAGGGATGAGCATCATCTGCTGACACAGTTCTCAATAATATCATTCAGCATCCCACCCCGTTGTTGTCCCAGATAAGGTATGTGATACAAGGTCATACTTAAGGATTCAGGTCTTTCTCAAGAGAAAAATCTCTCCAGAAAATTCCTCATTGTCAAAGAATCATAGAAACATAGAATCCTTAAAGTTGGAAAAGACCTCTGAGATCATCTAGTCCAACTGTCAACACACCACCACCATGCCTTCTTAACTGCACCCCAAAGTGCCACATCTACACATTTTTTTAACACCTCCAGGATTGGTGACTCCACCACTTCCCTGGGCAGCCTGTTCCAATGCTTGACCACTCTTTCAGTAAAGAAAGTTTTCATAATATCCAATCTAAACCTCTTCTGATGCAACTTGAGGCCATTTCATCTCATCCAGGGCACACTGCTGTCTCATATTCAGCTGGCTGTCAACCAGCACCCATAGGTCTTTTTCACCGGGCAGCTTTCCAGCCACTCTTTCCCAAGCCTGTAGCGTTGCATGGGGTTGTGACCAAAGTGCAGGACCTAGCACTTGGCCTTGTTGAACCTCATAAAACTGACCTCGGCCCATCGACCCAGCCTGTCCAGATCTGTCCACGGAGCCTTCGTACCCTTAAACTTATCAACACTCCAACCCAATTCAGTGTCATCTGCAAACTTGCTGAGGGTGCACTCAATCTTGTCATCCAGATCATTGATAAAGATATTAAACAAGAATGGCCCCAAAGATTGGCCATTCACAGGGTAAACACATTAGAATCACAGTGACATTCATATAATACTTAAATTTCTTAAGAGGCTTTCAACATATTCTTACACTAGACTTCAGTGATAATGGCAGATTTTCTCCCTTTCACAGCAGCCTTCAACAGAGCTAAAAGATAAATAGAACTATTTCCCATCATTTTATTTCTGATATCTTAATTTTTATGACAGGTAAATGGAAATCATCAACCCCTAACATATAATATTTATCTACCATGTTACCAAGTTTAACATAAGAGATTTAGGCTTTACGTAAGTATCAGAAAAAACATTACTGAATACAAATGGTAAATTTTGCAATTTGACCTTTGTGTAAAATTATGCATCAATTTAACTACTTTCCAAAGACATGAGTAACACTATTTTTGCAATATACTCTATGAAAGTTTATTTGTATTGTGTTTTAACTATGTAGAAGTCCAAGCTGTTATATTTTGCCTTGTGAATGCCTAAAAGAATGCAATATTGTATAATTGCATTTCAATATCATATTAAATTGAATCAACATTGTATTTCAATGTAATATTGAAAATACATATTGTAACATAAAAAGATTCATTTCCCCAGAAATAGCTGTCACAAACTTTGAGACCACACAGAATTATGCTTATAAAAAGTTCCTTCTCTTTTGAGATTTATTTATTTTAAAAAACAGCTTAAGATGAACTTTTATATACTTTTTAGAGACTTTGAAACCTATATTGGTTTAACCAGAGGCTAAAGTAGTTTGTCTTCAGAACTGGAGTCTGTGTAGGTTCAATTATCTTTGTGTATGAAGACAGATTCAATATTACTGGGGAAGCATGGTTCTTTATAAACTGATGCAGATGTGGTATAATAACACCAGGCTTTTAACCTCTTCTTCCATTAATCATTCTGAGAATGCAAACTGTTGGAAATTTCTCATTGCAAGAAAACAAAAAGAATTCCATAGAAGTGCTTCCTTGCCCTTAGCCTTGGTCTGTTTCAGTGATTTTGGTTAGTATATATTCTGAGCAAGTTTAAAAGCCTTTAATATTTCATAAAATGGAAATCAGATTTGTTATATATGAAAAAGTTAAATATTTTGAGCAGAAACATATTTGATTTTTGCAGCCATTGAATTGTATTTGTCTATCAAATAATCATAAATAATTGAACCAAACCAGAAAGTAAACAAAAAAGCTAAAAGTAGTAAATATCTTGTTCTATATATCAAAACTCAAATTACTTGAGTCCATGATAGCTGTTTAGAGTACTAAAACTCTTTACTGTACTGTACTGTTCAGAGTAGCTGTTTACTACACTAAACTTGTAAAGTTTTGACCACAGCTGTAAATATGGTCTTGTAAATGCCAGTCCAGTGCAGTAGGAGAATCAGGTGTTGCAATAAGTTTGGAATTGTAGACCTACTTCTTGTTCTTCTATTAGCAGACTTCTATGCACACCTGGAGTACATCTCTTACTTCTTCTAACAATCATAATATCAATAAAAAATATGGCATACTTTGAGCTCCTAAATGATGTACTATACACACAAAGAAAAAAAAACCACAAAGAAAATACAATAATGTTTGCATTCATTGAAGCTATAGTGTCAAAAGTGATTCTCTATTCAAGGTAAACATGAATTTGTGTAAAAAATTATTACTGTTTATTAAACCTGTCACGCAATACTACTTCTGCAACTAACAAAGAGATACCAACATGTCTCCTTTAACTGTTCTTTCTGCCAACTTTCTTTTTAAATATAACAAGAACCTTTGGTTGGCCTTCATGTTTATTTTTCAGCAAAACTCATCCAGTTCCAGATATGTTATTCTGTTAAATGTAATTCTTTAGTTATTAGACTCAACACCCAACATGTCACTGACAGCGTCAGCCATCAACATAATTTACTGCATGCAGAATTGCAAGTAAGTTTGTATTCGTTAACAGATTAAAAAAAACCATACTGAACCAGCCAAATCAAATACAGACGGTTGGCCAACCATACAATTAAAAGTTATAAGCATAACATACTTTGGTGTTTACCTTTCACTTCTGTCCACTCTTTGAATTTAAGGATGGATATTAACTAAGTATTTGATAAAAGGTCTCTGATCTGAAAACCATTGTACTAGAGCATCAATATGTTCCTTCCAGGCTAATTCAATACAGCATGTTACAATATTGTAATGTCAGGCTTTAGGCATTTTGCAACAGAATTTATTCTGGGTACATTCTGTGACTGTACATAGACAACATATGATCCAAATATTTGGCAGGTGGAATTGAATCTTGTGAATTATTCATGAACAGCTTAAATACATGAACCATTTATTATCTGCTTGGTACAACTGTATTTAAGTAGAAATAGTTGGGTTGTTTTTTTTTTCTGAGGAAGGTGTCAAATGAAATTTTGTGACTGAAAATAGGGGCTTGGTTACCTGGATGTTCTCATTGCTCTGTGTGTAAGCTTTGTATCAATAATAAGAAATACTCAATCACAGTCTCAATTTTTTAAGATAAAGTAATTTATTTTATTTTTCCTTTCATGGGCTATGAGATTTCTTTACCTCTAAAATTTACACATTCAATGTCACAGGTTTTTGTTCTTAAGTCTGCGAAATTTTATAGAGAAATGGCACTGACAAGGGAAAAAAATATGTGGATGAGATTTTGTATGTACTTTTTTACTTATGTTTGAATTTTAAGCAGCTTATACTGGGCACTAACATAGATTGAGACAGATCAGTGACACATGTCATGTTAAAGATATTGAAGAGGTGTATTAAGATATCTCCTAGTTCCAAAATTTATTTTTTGAACAGTATTTTTACATGTCATATTTACAGTTATAAATATCAGTGTTTCAATTTAGAATGTAGTGATTTTCTTATTGGAAATCCAACATGTATATATGATCCCTTTGTGGAACTGTATCAACTTTATTGTTAATACGTCAGTGTTGACGTTACCATTGTCCCCAGTGATGCAAAGTTATTAAAAATAATTTCAGTAAAGCCCTCACTGTGTTATACTATAACCAATGGCCTCATCTAGCAAAATTCTTAACTGTATATATAATTTTATGTATGTACATTGTAGTCATGCTTTTGTTAAAGTAAATTACATGTCTTTTGATGAGTTCAAAGAGTGTCTGAGAGACTTCATGTGCATTTCAAGTAGATTATTCCTATTACTTCGATGGCTTGCTCAGCTATCGGAAGAAGCTTTTGTGTTCCTCTAAAACCATTTTTTAAAGAGCACAATATTATGGTAGTAATCTGGCAAAACATAGATTAACTCTCTTCAGAAAGCTGGAGCCACAGAAGCTAAAGTGGACTTGAGAGTTTCCCAGAAGAAACAAAATCCTCAAAGCTATCAGATATCAAAAAATAGGAACAAAAAATATCTCAGTCCTTATGCCAAGGTCATTAAGTGGGAGAACTTGTTTGGCTAAGGGCTTTACTTCTAAGGACTATTTTAAAAGATCAGACCCAAATGAACTGAAATAAAAATTCTAGTTTCAATTAAGGTGAGGTTTCAGAGAGTACTGTGGAAAAAAAAACAAGTACCATTTTCCTTTGTGTTTTTTGGTTACCTTCTAATTCAAGAATATTAAAGGAACTCTGCAGCATAATATAAAATATATTCTAATCTCTACATTTAATTATGAGGAGCAGTAAATTGATAAAAATAGGCTATGATTAATAAAAAGAAGAATTAGCTTTCAACTAAGAAGCTGCCAACTTTACAATTTGAGGACAAAAGTAGTTTCTGCCATCAGAAATAAGTCTTTTTATTGATTAAAAAAATGCAGTTTCTCCTTTCAGACATATCCTAAAAACTTTTTGAAAATACATTTTTAAGGAGCTATAGTCTCATTTAGATTTATTTGGAAAGTTTCTAAACAAATAAGAACACCAGTTTGATCAAATATTTAAGTAGTAAAATAGTGAAAAGCTTTGTAGTTTTGTCTTCATTTCAACATTTTAAAAAATTTGTCTGACACTCTAAACACATGAATGTTAGCATTCATACCAAAATTGATAATATCTGTGTTGTGGTTTAACCCCGAACGGTAACTGAGCACCACACAGCCGCTCGCTCACCCTCCCCCTGTCCCGGNTCCTGTATCAGTGGGAGAATATTAAACCTTGGTTAGATAGGTGTAAAACTGACCAAAGAGTGTACTGACAGCTGAAATTCAAAAGTGGAATCATAAAACTTGCTTCTCAGACATCCTTCCCAAGCAACATTCTGTCTATATTTTCTCATTGTTCTAAGGAACATGCTTTTCTGTGAATTCAACCATATATGAAACACATATCATGCAGATGCAATAGGTAAGACTGTCCACGAAAGAAAGTAAAGTTCTTATCCTTCCCCACTTCAATTCATAAGTTATTTTTAGCTATGCAAAAGCTCACTTTCCGTGAGACAAAAAATTAATATGTACAGACTTTAGCTACATCAGTATTTTATTCAGAAGTGTGTGTTTCTTTAGTGAATCCACAAATAGTTCCTACTTAGAGTATGTTCACTCAGTCTGCAGAGTGTGTTTTGTGCAGGCAAACTTGATAACTTTAGAAGGAAAAAAAACCGCTAGTGCCATATCAGACATAACCAAAATGCTCTAGAAACTGTGACTGTTCATGAGGGTCCAAAACAATGACTTGTCTTTCAATAGGTATCAAACTCCATGTTACAGCGAAAACAATTTGTTCAAGAAATCATATTAAATCTAGTTTAAACTAATCAACATCTGTTTCAATCCACTCCTGTTGTGCCAAATATTTATAACACAGTAATAACAATATTCTTCCGCTCACAGAAATGTGCAGACATGCATGGCATCCATAGATAAGCAGTTTTCGACTGCTAGTTTGAAAAGCCTTTTAGTTCATCCGAATCAGTACTACAGAGTTAAGAGCAGGAGAGTGCACTAAGATAGAAAAAAAGAGCCAGAAGGAAACCAGCTGGTGGTGTATTACTAACTATTTCTTAATCAATTAGCAAGAAATATAAGTAGGAATGGCCAAAATTAAGTTGTTCTTTCTTGTCCATAGTTTCTTCAAAATAAAAGTGTGAGTATATGAGCTGTTTGCTAAATACAAGAATGCACTGAATCTGTGAGGAACTCGTTTTCAGCAATATTTTTTTTAAGAGCACTGTCAGCCTTCTTTAGAACACTTTTCTTTCTTTCTTTTTCTTTTTTTTTCCACTATGATTTGGGAAGCTACACTCAGAAAGTAGTCAGTAAACTGAAACATCTGTCTGCACTTACAGTGTATTTGTTTCACAGCTTGAAGTTTAGACTGGAAACATCTCCTCCTTTGTGTATCAACAGCATGGCAAAAATTATACCTACCAATTTACATCTCTTTAGCAAATAGATATACTCCGGTTGTCTACAAGAATCATTCTTGGAGCTATTCTAGTATTCTTGCCAAGGAAATGGGTCTTCCTATAGTATTTTTAGTATGGAGAAAAAATTCTATCGCTCATTTTGAAAGATTACTACTTGTTTATAATTTTCTGTGCTTGCTATCCTTGAGCAAACCAGTAGTTTTGTAAGCCAACACAGATATGTTGTCTCTTTTGTCAGATATTTAGAGACCAAGAACAGTACAAATGGCCTTCAGAACTGGTACAGGTTGTCATAACTCAGCTAAAATACCGCACAGTTCTTATTATTTCACCAGTTGGGAAAAGACTATGACATATATCACAGCTACCTTCATTTTCAGGAAACAGAGTTTATAAGGAAAACTATGCTTCTAATACTTCTAACACAAAACATGAGATAAAGATTACAAATTAATAGTTGAGGTGTTCGTTAGCATGCTTCCCAGGCTAATATGTATAGTTATCAGAACTTCAGTGAGTATTTTCTGATTTGAATAAGGGTTTGTGGTGAGAATCTGAAGTAAAAACCTCAGTAAAATACATACTTAAATGCTGCATAAACTCTACTGAAATTTACAGCAAACTGATAATTTTAAAAACATTGAAGTATTTATATTACTTTAATGGGAGTATCTTGTTTATTTTTCTGGAATACCCAAGTCCATGGCATGGCTGGCTATAGCACTTCAGTGTGAATAAAATTAATGTTAATTTAATAATTCCAAATGCCTAACTGGGTCATCTAAAAACCAGACATTTAATTTTGAGCCATTCAGCACAGGTTTTCTGAGTACCAGTCAGGAGAAATAACTACTTCTCGAACTACTTTTATAGGATATTAAATCTCCTTCTAAAATACAGGTGTAGGATAGATTAGGTGAGTCATCCTTTAGAAGTGTAATTTTCCTCTCATTGATCGTTCAAGCAACAGAAGATAACTAAGTACCATGCAGGCACCTGAAATGGGATATATCGATACCATTCTAAAAAAATTGCAGTTTTCTTTCTCAAAAACTAGATATTGTTAATACAAGCCAGTCCTTAGTTTCAGTACAGAGGTAAAATGTGCCTAAGACAAGAGAAAACACACTTTTAAAATTAATGTATTTTTAATAAACCGTTAAAAACATGTTTAAATATCCATGAGGAAGCTGATGAACATCAATGAAGAGTCTGAGCTAAGGTACTATTTCTGTTCAATTCTCTGTATATCACCAACGGATTTCAGTTTATGTGCTCTCTTGTGTTAAGTATGTTACTTCTGGCATCTCCAGTGTAAAACTTATCTTCTGCCTCCAACTACTTGATCCATCTTTTAAATTAATTTTAATGCAAAGCATAGCATTGGATTTTATTTTATTTTCACAATTTTTATATTAAAAGAATAAAAATCTTGCCTTTTCATAAAGTAGCATAAGTAATTCTTTAAAGGACTTTTGATCATGTGAGAGGCTGTTCTCTGTTTCTGACAAGCACGTTTCCACGCTCTGGTTGTCCCTTTGAATACTTCATAGCAATGGAAGTTTTTAGAGTTGAAACATTTTCATTTCAAGAAAAGTGTTTTTTCCATTGCTTACAAATGATAACTGTATTCTCTGTTGACTTATTCTTCCTTAAGTTCTTTTCTAGGTAATAGGAAGCTGTAATTATACAAGCCAAGAGCTAAAGTGTATTATTTCTGACCGAGCAGAGAACACTACTTAGTTTTCAGGTTGCTTTTGACAAGACCTAGCATATGTGCCCTTTGTGTTAACTTATTTCAAAGAATAGTAATTATTCATGTCAGAAAGGAGGAGACTGGAAACATTTTAAACTACTTATGCATGATAAGTTTTGTGGCATCCAATTTAGAAGCATAGATGGCCTAGATTCCGTGCATAAAGATTAAAAGAGATGGGTCACCCTGAAGATTTTGTGAGCCAGATCACCACAACTGTGCATAGAGCCTGTACAAACAGTTACTATGCCACCAGTTTAGATGTTCTAATAAAATGTTTAATATGGTGCATTTAATAAAGATATTAAATCAACCTAAGCCTAAGCACAGAAGTCCAAGATTTAGGTTTCTGAAAACCCTTGTTCTATTTTAAAAAGAACATGAAAATCTAAACTGCATACCTGTATATTGAAGTATGCCTTTCTGAAAGCTGTCTCAACTAAATGTATAATGTTTCTAGATGAAGAATTTTTATGTATTTATTAACATTCCTTTATCTACATATAGTCCTTTCCCTGTTGTTTCAGATTTGAGAATGTAGGCTATAAATAGCACTGGAAAAACAAAAAATAAATACAAATGGTGCCTAAGGTTTATTTGCCTGAATATTTACAGCCAACTCTAATTCAATGAAAAGATTTGTATTTATACCAGCAACAGCTGAATTAGGCCATAATATGAAACAAAATTGCTAAATGGTATGAATTTTTCACGTCAGTCTGTGATTTTTGTCAACACTTTCAATTTCTTTGACCAAAGGAAATTAATTCACCTGAATAAAGTCACTGAGTTTTGATCCTTTATGAAAATATTTATGTGGAATATCCCTAATAGCATGTAAATTAGATTAAATATGATTACATGTGTTTATGAATGGTTTTACATAAAAATTCAAATTTACAAGCAGAGAAACATTTCCTCTTTAATAAAGATATTAGATTAATTGCTATATCCTTTATAGAATTTTTGTTACTTTGTTGCTGCAAAACAGTCAAGAAAACCTTTCGTTTTATGGAACTAACAGTATTTTAAAGTATTTCCTGGAATCACGGCTTATATTGAATTGACAATAATTATGATCAAGAAAACCTTTTGTTTCCTTATTTGTTTTTAATTGCAAAGTTATTTTATGCTTATGAGATTTTTGTTTTAAAAGTCCAAATGAGTAGCAGGTCATTTCCATCAATATTAATGAAAAAGTGCTAATTAGAGTAATCATATTTCTCCGTATGAAAATAAAGAGTACAAAAAATATAAAATATAAATGAAGTTTAGTAGCTATCTCAGGCTTGATATAAACAAACCTGTACAGACATAATTATGTATGAAAAACATATCCACAAAAACAAAATAAAACAAATAAACAAAAAAAAGAAAGTGAGGGTTCTCAGGGTGATTCAAATACACTGAGAAACCATGATTCTGGTGTCAGGATTTGAACTGGAGAGGAAGATAAGATTTGCTTATTGTGAGTATGACGATTGACAGCAGAACCATTTATTTTCAGTAGCATGGGAAATTAAAGACTTACCTGCAATCTACTCAGTAAATTGTTGTTGTTATTAAATTATATTTTGTAAATATAACATAATGAATATTGGCATCAGCAGTTTATGTTTGCCACCGTTATCTAATCACCATGGGATGTATGGTTCCCCAACCTCCCATACAAATTCGGACATGCGAAGACGCAAATACAAATGTTAAAAGAGCTGAATTAAAAAGCCTTATCTATACAGACATAAACACATATATATCATAGATATATGTTTGTTTACCAAAACACACATACATGCACACTCACATGCATATACTTTATATGAGTTTTACTTTGAACTGAACAGCTGGAAAGCCATTTTGTTGTTGTATGGCTGTACAGACAAAGTATGTAATTGAAATGTATTTTTTTCCCCACTATTTCTAATATTTTTGGTGTTGTACTGTGTCAGTAAACTTTCTGGTTCTGATTCATAATTGTTTCATGCAGATGCAACCTGATGATATATCAGAGGATGTAATTTGGGGATTATTGTGTACGTGTATTTGTGACTGTATTTAACGCATTTCTTCCCTCTTACCTCTGATATACATACATATGTATATTTTTATAATTTATGTTGATCTCCTTCCCTTGTGAAGTGGGGTTTTTCGGTTCCTGAAGAAAAGCAGGATATCTGAGACCTTCAGCTATCCCTGGCAGCTAAATGAATGAATTAATTTCTTGCTACAGATCCTAGGGTTCTGATGAAGAGGGGGTTTTAGCATTAACATTTCTTTCCCTCTTTTGGTGTACTGCTCCTGAAAGCTTTTCCTTAGAAAATCCTCAGAACTGGAAGAGTGTGGGAAAGTTATTAAGGGAATGTACTATTTTCAGTCTTGTGCACTATGGATGAAATCCTCTTTCCACTGAAGACAGTCACAAAATATCCAAGGTCAGCAGCAGACTCTAAATTTCTGAGACTTCCAAAGCCTCAGAACAAACAAGTTTTGAGATAATTTTAAGGGAACATGTTAAGCTAGAAAAAAATAGTGCACCAGATTCCCAGTTAATCTTTACTCTTAGCGGGAAACATTTTCCTGTAACTTTTTATTATCACTGATATCCTCTGGTCTTTTCTTTTGTACCACCATATTATCCTCCTAACCAGTCAAGGTATGTTACTACCAATTTTAAGCTTTTACAATCAGCTAAAGAAAAAGAGTTCTTTATAGCAATGTTGAACTCTGAGCCCACCTCCTCATTTTTAACTGCCAAATACTGACCAACAGAAACTACAGACTTCAGTAGGAAGAAGCTTGCTTTGTAAAATGAGTAGTAGCTTCCCAGCTGAGGAACGCAGAAGGACCCAACGGAAGAGCATTTCCCTGTATGTTTTCAGACAGAACAAATTCTGAGTTCTTCCTAGAACTGAGAATGTGATAGGTAACTTTTTTGTATCCTTAACCTATGACAAAATGGAAGATATAGAGGGTATAGAATTGTGTGTCAGAAACTGAAAAGACTGACAGCAAAGTTATTTGTTGTTTGTAAACTGAGGAATTAAAACCAGCACATGAAATATAATCTGTAGACTAATTATGCCATAATTACCTCATAATTAATGTATAAATGAATTTTAAAATAAAAGGAAAAAAATATAACTTTGTAATATAGCAAGATTTACAAACAAGGTATAAAGAACTTGTGTTCTGAAATAACAAAGCTATTTAAAATTAATTTTGATCTTTTGCCTTTTCATTTTATGTGCTTAATCCAAACTGTAAACAGAATTTTTAATAGCCATACAATTCTTAATGCCGTGCAAATGTAAATAAATCTCTATCTCAATGCCTAGGAAATATAATAGGTTTTTATGTAGATGATTCGATACTGTCACGCTGGGCAGAATTAGGAGTCACATACCTAAAAATCCTAAGGAACAGGATAGAACTCTCCATTCAGTTTTAAGCTGGGTGCCTCAGAGTGAGAAACAAAGGAGACAACAGTCAAGGCTGCAAGATAAGAGTATGTGAAAGATGTAATTATTGTTTTTTTCCTCTACTGGAAACAGTTGTTCTAAACAAAAAAGACAAAATATAAAGGAAAAAGAACTAATCTAATGTGTAAAGAGAGACAGAAGACCTTTTAAGAAAGGACACCAAAACAAGCAGTTCATGTCGGAGTACAAGCATTGTCCATTTTACAAGCTGCAGAACCAGTGTAGCTATAAATGATGACGTGGACAAAGGCCATCATTTAATATAATATAAAGACATCTTATATTGTGATTATTAATCATGTGCTCTCTCCTTAAAAATGAAAGCTGAGAGAAATCTAAAAAAAGTCAAGCCACTTCCAGTTGTAATTCATAGTGCCTGGACAGCAAGCCAGCAAGCAATGCCCAGAGTTCCTATGTACAGGGATGTAGTCAGAATGGGAAATTCTATAATGCAGCTCCACAGATAACTCGCAAAAGTACACATGCTAGGCAAAAGTCAAAGGGAACCAACTATTTAGAAATGTTTGGTTTTTTCTCTTCTGTTGTCACTTTTATTCCACCTAGAGAAAGAAAATCAATATTCATGAAAAGATAAAGGATATATGCCTGGCAAATCCTAGGACACAGGCAAGTCTTGTGCAGTCAGTGAGAACATAACATCTGGGTGAGCTGCAGATCACAGTTGGGAGAATTATGTGAGGTGACTGCAAAACTAATTGCAGCATAGTTCTGGTGGGTAATACATGAACTGTTGTTTGGTGACTAGTGATGTCTTTATAGATCTGTTTGGTATCAAGCAAACTATGTCTTTATCTACCTGGTTTGTTCCCTGTTTAAAGTCATCCAATAGAGCATTCTATTTATTCTAACTAATAAACAACAGCCCCTTTCCTATTATTACAAATCCACCACATTGTCATGCTCCATTAAATAAAACATGGAACTTGCAAATTTCTTATATTTCCCAATCTAATTTCCCTTAATAAAATTTTCATAATTTTTTTTTCTAAAATACTAATTTCAAGTTAATTTTAAAGTTTAGCACTATCAGAGCAAGGGGAGAGGGGGGAAGTTTTATCCAGGCATAAAATTCTCCTTAGAGTACATAATTTAATGTGTCTTGCAAATCATCATAAATTCAGGGTAATCACTTGGGAATTATCTTAAAGAGTGAAGCCCTTTCAAAAGATCTATATTCAGAAGATGGTGACATCTAAAGACTAAGAATACAAAGAATGAAGTAATGGAGAACTTATGTTATTAGATATGCATTTCATTTTCTTTCTTCAAACTTTTACAACAGAAGTAGAGAAAACTTGCAAAAAATGGTTTCTGTTCTCAGCTATGTGTAATTATTAGGGATTTTTAATTTGCATTGTATTTTCTGTTTTACTTCAGGGTAAGTCAGAGACATGCAATGTCAATTCAAATGGTGAGAATGTGACTACATGAATGTATGCTTAAATATTCCATAGAAAGGCTATAGCAACTGGAATTCATAAAATATGAGCTTTTCAAAATGTAACATAGAATCATAGAATCATTAAGGTTGGAAAAGACTTCTGAGATCATCTAGTCCAACCATCAACCCAAAACACCATGCCTACTAAACCATGTCCTGAAGTGCCACATCTACATGTTTTTTGAACACCTTCAGGGATGGTGGTTCCACCACCGCCTTGGGCAGCCTGTTCCAATGCTTGACCACTCTCAGTAAAGAAATTTTTCCTAATAGCCAATCTAAACATGTATATAAAGAAGACTTACACAGAAAGGTATTCATCTGTCTATACATGTTCCTATGTTTGATAAATCATTAAGTATCTCACAGTGGTTAATCATACAACACAGTGCTACACAAATGATATTTCATTCCAACATTTTTTGTCATATAATCAGTTTGCATCATATTTACATTAAATGATATGTTATTATTCAAAAATGAGCTGCAAATTTTTCACAGGTCCTTGTCCTGGTTTCAGCTTAATTCAGAGTTTATTTTCTTCCTAGTAGCTGATGTAGTTCTGTGCTTTGGATTTAAAGACAGTTTAATAAGTAAATCAAAAGCTGCTCACACAAGCAAAGCAAAACAAGGAATTAATTCACTACAAGCCCATTGGCAGGCAGGTGTTCAGCCATCTCCAGGAAAGCAGGGGTCCATCACATGTAAATTTTACTTGGGAAGACAAACCACCATAACTCTTACCATCCTCCCCTTTGTCTTTTTTCCCCAGCTTTACATGCTGAGCATGATGTCATATGATATGGAATATCCTTTTGGTCATTTGGGGTTAGCTGTCCCAGCTCTGTCCCCTCTCAACTTCTTGTGCATCCCCAGCCTACCTTTTGGTGTGGTAGTGTGAGAAGCAGAAAAGGCCTTGACTCTGTGTAAGCACTGCTCAGCGGTAATGAAAATATTCCTGTGTTAACACTGTTTCCAACACAAATCCAAAACATAGCCCCATACTAGCTGCTATGAAGAAAATGAACTCTATCCCAGCCAAAACCAGCACAGCATATGAAGCCAGTGTGCAAATTCTTGCAGCTTTCGTTCTGAAAGGCATTTTGCCTGTGGAACATGGGGAGATCTAAAACAGATGGAAATCTACAATCTAGAGTATGGAGAATATGGGTGTCCTTTTTCTTGCTGTTTGAGAGAGCAGCAGAATTGCAGTCTATTCCAAAAGTAGTTTTAAAATTACTGTCTCAAGCAGAGAAGCTGGTTTAGGTTTATATGTCAAGGGAGCTTTAAACATTAGTTCTTCACAGCTCTATCAACAGGTAATACTCATTGCTCACTAACAGAATGTCAATCATTCCTGGGTATTTATTTCATCTGTTCAGGGTACAGATCAGTTGATGGGAACTGGAGGATGGAGGATTTAGCTTCAGGGTCATGGTGGGGAAAGAAGTAAGCAGTGGTGGCAGCAATTCAAATCCCCAAATTGTTTCAAAAAGTAGAAGCTACATGAGAGAATTAACAAGTCACCTCAGTGATTTCCTGTATCCAGATACTATGGGGTAACTAACTCCTAAACAGAAAGAAGTAGCTTAACTGAGAACAGTAGCTGTGGTTCATGTCAGTCAGTGCTGACCATCTAATAAAGAATAATACAAACAGATCTGTCTAAAAGGGAAGCAGATTTTTCTTTCTTATATGACTGTTCTTCTGCAGATATAATACCCATTTGAGTTATAAACTACAAACTAGAGGGCTCTCTTAACATAAATCAAAGCCTCTACAGGATGGCTCCAAGTCCAGGTTAGGACATTTAATATGATGTCTCTTATAATGTGTGTCTACTTGTGAATGAACTAGTCAGTCCATGTAAATCTAGTCAGTACAGTCAGTGTATTCCACTAATCACCCAGAACTTTTTCACTAATCACCCATCAGACCAGCATTTGGTTGCCCAGACATAGGGATCTAGTGCCACCTGAGACACTCTAGAGTATGCAAAACATGCATGGGGCATAGGTCTTCTGGAAGGCAGCTGATGATCAGGTGAGACACCCTAGCACATTTCGCGTGACACCAAATGCCAGAGTCTCAACTACTGATTCAGGCATTAAGGGACTATTTTTAGATGAACTAAATTGCTTTCCAGGTTCCATGGACTGTACTGAGATGTGCAATGATTGTAATGGAGTTTATATATCTAGTGCATATAGAAGTTTTGAACAGTTTGAATTATAAGTGTGGATGCTTTAATCTTTAACCGAATCCAAACTGGATGTGATTCAGCTGCCTAAAAACAGACATGAAGTACCATTTCAGTATCCTGTCTAGCTTCCAGTTCCTGCTTCAGAGGGAAATTTATCTGATCAGGTGATCAGGACCTGTGTCACATCTGTCATAGTCTCATGGCTCTCAGACACCTTTAAGTACACTAAATGATACTAGATATTTAGCAAACAGATGCCAGCATAGTCCTGTAACTTTAAACTCTTACTTGGAGAAGAAAAAGCAAATTTAAGGAAAGCAGTTATATGTTGTTCTAGAGCGAATTAAGAAATAAATATGTAAAATGGTGTAAAACACTTTATATATTTTTAATATTACAGAATAAACTAATCTAATTAATAATATAGTTCTTTTGAAGCTTCTTAAGTGTAGCTAGCAATAATGAATGACATTATATGGTTGGTATAAAACTGGATACATTATTTTATGTAGAATTTCATTGTTTTGAGAATTTTGTGTTTAAAGCTCTTACAGACTGTTAGGACTACAATCAATGGTGTATTAAAGCACAAGTGCAAGGCAGTGTTACAAGCTCTTAAAAAGTACAGACACTATTGTTAGAAGATAAATTATGCATGCTTGATGATACTCTACATCTGTTGATTTGCCAAATAGCTAATTAAAATGCTTTAAAGTCATTATGCTGTTTAAAGCACATTTTGTGATTTCATAAAATGTCATTTAACTGGTGAGAACCATGCTTGTTTGAAAATGCGTTCTACAAAGCAACAAGGACATAGTTTCTGCATGCAAATGAATCTCTCAGGAAAGGTGCCTCAAACTAGTTTGACCTATAGTGTACAAGAGACAGTGATTTACCTTACCTACAATAAAAACCATTATAACAAGACAAATTCCAATGACGTATTCAATATGGCTTAAGCAAAAAAAGTGGGGGGTGGGAAGGAACATTTGTTTATATTTACCTAGAAGCCTATATGTTCCAGATGATGGGAAATTCAATTATGCTGTGAAACACTTTCTACTCTCAGGGAAAAAAAAATAAAGAAGAAAAAACCCTCAAACAACAAACTGAAACATGTTGAAAAAAGAAAGCATCCAAAGCAACCACACTCCTCCAACAAAACCTGGTTTATGTTTTCAGGAAAAACTTTTATATGATAATACTTTCCTTCATGTAGTATTTTAATCTTCAGAAGACTGCAACAACAATAGCTAATTAATCTTCTAAGTAATCTTCAGAATTAGAAATTGATTTCTCCATTCCAGATGTACAGAAAGAAGACTTGGAGTCAAGTAGCTTAATTTGCTGAAACCACAGCAACCTACACAAAGCTGAATTTGGCCAGAAAAGATAAAGAGCCAGACTGTCAAAGGGCTGTAGAAAGTATGACATGCAACATGACAGTATATAAAAAATAAGCATCTAGTTCTGGAAGGGCATTTCACAGCACGGAAGTAGAAACCTGTAGGGAAAAGTTGGAGTGAGATTCATGGAACCCAGAATGAAGAGTGAGAACATGAAAATGGGAACCGAACATACAGGAAAAAGGAACTGTCTGATGTTGACTGCCTGAACCTTATTCCTACAGGGACCAGCTGCCCCATTTTGCAAAACAGCCTCTTGATTACAGAATTTGGCTGTGAAATGGAAACTTGAGTAAATCTTAGTCTGAAGACATTTGGACTGACAGCCAACAGTGTGCTCTAATGCAAGCCAAAACTAAAATAAAATTAAACTCCTTCCTTAATTGATGTACAGCACTCTGCAACCAGAAATGTAAAATTTGTAGGAATTGAAAGTGAACAATAATAGACATTCTGATACTACAGCCTAGCAATAAGGATGACTTTTTGTTTGGATGTCAGGTTCGCTTAGCTAGCTCCCACAGAGTTGAAATTGTGGGATTTGAAATGTTTCTATCTGAAGAGCTCTGATTACAAAACTCATGTTTACCAGAAGAGTGAAGACAAAACTTTAACTTATATCTGTCTAATTTTCAGATTACAAAATTACCTTTGGCTGAGAGAGATGGTGAGTACCTGACACATAGGTTGGGATTGTTACAAATTCAAATACCTAATTTTAGGAGTCCACATATAAGTACTTATACATGTTCTAAATATCCAGGCTTCTAATGGATTCAGTAGATGTTCAGTTAACACAAAAATATATCTTCCTCTAAAATAAACACATATAGTTTCACTCAGCTGCTGAAAGACAGACATCTATTCCCAGATAGAACTCAGTAGGATAGTTAAGGCATTAACATAATTCTGGTAGGAATGACACAGGACGTATGTGAGACCATGCCTTTGCAGAATGACAGCTGGAAGACAGAGGGAGACCATAGGTCACTTCAAATACTATTAGTATGCACATATAACCAAGTCCCCAGTGGCTAGTCAGATTAATTTCTTTTTAGAAACTTAGTCCTTGTTGACTATTGATTGGATTCTTCTGACTATAACAGAGGCTTAGTCACCTAGGATGACATCAAAGCCTGTTGGTAAACATTTATTTTTACGGAATAAAATTCCACCCCAACAGATATATTCACTAAAAAATATGAGGTGTGTAAAAGTTTTGGGAAAATACTTAACAACCGGGTGTAGTTTCTGTGAATAGAGTTTGGCACCTATAACACTTTATGGATCTGAACATTAGCTTTACCAAAAACCCATTAGTAAGTTGTTGCTGGGAAAACTGCTCAGCATTTCAATTTAAATTCACTTCATGGAGTTTAAATCTAATCAGGATTGATTCATCCATTTATTAATGACATGTAATTAACTGGCAATCAATGAACTATATATTCAGAATCAATATCAATAATACAACAGATAATCAGCAGTACTTGCACTTACAAAATGCTAATAAACACCTATTGTTTGTTAAACACCCTCATATAACTAATCCCAGAAGGTTGCAACCACACAGACACAGACACAGACACACACACGTATTTATATGCAAACCCTATCAGTGTGGGTTACACATACCCCACCCCAGCATGTGGGTGCAGATTTTCTGCATGCAGACCCTCCTTTGGAATTGTGGGTGCTCCAACTAAGCACGCATCCTCGCCATGGCCTAAGCCCAGCTAAAGCATGGGTTGTGGGCAGGCACCCCATGCAGCCCCACGTGCACCCTGGGATGTTCTGTACCTATGTCACTCCTGTGCTGTGGGTCACTGTCTGGGTGTAGGCTGCTCCTGCACCACCCAGGGAGGTGCTGGGCCTGGCCCAGGCAGGACTAGGGATGCCACAGGGTGACGCCTGGCGGTGTCCAGCCAGGGTCACTGCTCCTTATCCTGCTCCAAGCTTCTCACCTCATATTTTACAAATTTCCATTTTTCCGTTAGACTCGTTTTCAGGTTCACTCATTCCTTTGTGTCTCTTTGTAATTCCCTGGTTAACATTTAATGTGACTGTGGAGGGTTGACTTTGACTGGCTGCCAAGTGTCCACTCAGCTTCTGTCTCTTGCTCCTCTTCCTCAACAGGACAGGAGGAGAAAATACGATGAAAAAGCTTATGGGCTGAGATAAAGCCAGGGAGATCACTTACCAATTACTGTCATGGGCAAAACAGAGTCAATCTGAGGAAAATAATTTAATTTATTGAAAACTAAAATAGATTTGGATGGTGGGAAACAAAGACAAAATTAAAACACCTTCCTCCACCCCTCCCCTTTTACAGGCTCAACCTCACCCCTTCATTCCTGGGTCCTCCACCTCCTCCCTGCTCCCCAAGCAGTAGAATGGGATGGGGAATGGGGGTTATGGTTAGTCCATAAGTTTGTCTCTTCCTCCTCACACTTTTCACTGCTCCAGCATGGGCTCTCCACGGACTACAGTTTCCTTCTAGGAATACCCACCTGCTCAAGTGTCAGATCCTCAATGGGTTACAGTGTACGTACCTACTCAGGTGCCTGGTACATACCTACTCAGGTGCCTGGAGCACTTCTTCCCCCTCCTTCTTCTTCTGGCATTCACAGGGCTGTTTCTCACAGTTGTGTTTTGGGGGTTTTGGGGGTTTTTTGTTGTTTGGGGGGGGGTTGTTTGTTTTGTTTTCTCTTCCTCCCCCGCCCCCCCTCCCCTTTCCTCTCTACTCTCTGGCATTTTCTGCGCTTTCTTAAATACATTTCCCAGAGGCGCCACCATTTTGGCTGCAGGGCTCAGCTGTGCCCTGTGGTGGGTTGGCTGGAGCTGCCTGGCACCGGCTGCATCTGGCACGGGGCAACCCCGGCCCCTCCTCACAGAGGCCGCCCTGCAGCCCCTGCTGCCAGCACCTGGGCACAGACAACCAACACAAAAGAGGATGGCCATTTACATTTTGCACATGATCACTTGGGGTGATCAGGGTCCTCTTTCACTCTAAGACAACCAGTTTGGGGCAAACACCCTCCAGACAGTTTTGTGTATTGGGCCTGCACACACTATTTACACCCACAATATAGCAGGTGTTGTCATCCATTACATTTTTCAAGGGTGGACCATGCAGGCACTCCCACATTAAGTCAGTGATGAAACTCATGACAGAACTCCTTCAGGCTTCAGTCTTGGCCACTTGGCATCACTAAACCTGTACTTCATGCAGCTGTGTTGGTGAGATGGTATACTCAGCTGTATCCAGCTGTCTCGCCACAAGGACAGACTGCAAGTTAAAATCACATTTTAATATTTTCACAGTATCACTGAGTTAATACAATGGAAACTCAAACTTAGGTCGTTTCAGTTAGAAATGGTAATGAATACATAGCAGATACAAGATTAAAAAGCTGTCTTAATGTACTGTGATTTAAAAATATATCATCCCAATATATAGAATTAGAACAACGAACATAAAAAGTACAAGAATTCACACTTACATACTCATTGAATCAAAGCAAAAGTTTATCCCTCAAATTAAACCTATAAAGCCACAGATTCTAATTCAATCTCTAAGCAGAATCATATTTCCCATCTGTTTCTTACTTATTTTCCTTAATTTCACATTTTCCCCTCTTGAGGTCAATCAGGTAATTTTAATCAAGTACTCATATATTTCTTATAAAAATGGGTCTGGAAAGGACTTTGAAAAGTCTTATCTTTTATTCCTGTGACCCAAGGAGGAATAATTCCCAACTGATGTTTGTTTAATAAGTTTTTAAAGACCCCCCCCCCCACTGATGGATTCCACAGTCTTTCCTCAGGCAATCTATGCCAGTGCTTCATTATCTTTACTGTCATAAGTTTTCTCTCAATGTCTAACTGGAAACTTTCTTGCTGAAATAAATTTTCAGCACTTCTCTATACCATGGACATGGTAAACAGACTATCCTTCTCTTTGTACCAAACATTTATTTCAAGAAGACTATCATCTGCTCTCAGTCTGAAAGTCTTCAGACTAAAATCTTTCAATCATTTCAGTCGTGAACATGTATGTTATGAGATTTAGTTCTCAAACATCCATTTTTTCTCAGTTTCTCAGTTTGGTCACATATCCAATGCAGAAAACTGGACTTGGTAGCATGGATGATATCATACCAGTGCTAAAACAGAAAAATTATACTGAGTATGTAATAATCGCATGTTGACCATTCCACTGCCATTCCACAGGATTACTTTAGTGATGCAAGAACATAGATACTCAGGATAACTCCCAATGCTTGTTTAGAGAAAACTATCAAGCTGCTTTTCCCTGTCCCTGTCTTTATGGAAGTGATTATTCTGAACTGTACTACACTATATATTTTTTTAATTGATTTCAACCTATCTTTACAAGCATTTCTTCACTTTTTAAAAATTGTGTTGAATTCCAGCAGTGTACTCCCATAAGGTGTCCGCCCACCGCAGTACTGACAGGTCAGAGACTGATTCTACATGCTAGGACCTACTTGCTTGTGTATGCTGTTTTCAGCTTTCAAGCAAGGAAGAAAAACAATTTTTTTTGAAATCCCATTTCAGAATATGTGTCAGAAAGTGTTAGCTTACCATAACCATAGACTTCCTATCACATAAACCAAAGTTTTTCATAATACTTCTCTCTTCATTCCAAATCAGGAGTTAGAGCTGAGAAATTAGTTACAGCATTTAACAAGGATAGAAATTCCATGAAAAATATGTAAGTCTAATAATAAAGTGAAAATCACTCACTGACTATGCATTTCTTTAAACAAATAAAAGTATTCTTTTACTTAAAAAAGTCACAAAAGAAAACAGCCAACTACAAAGTTGGTTAATGAAGATTTCTTTTTTTCTTACAAGTTCCATAATGCTGACCTCTTTTTCCCCAAAATAAAAAAAAAGCCCAAACATCATCAATGATGTCAGAAAAGCTTCAGCTGCAGTTCTGCTTTAACTATGCATTAGTAGCTGATACAGTACAGTCCTGAGTCTTCTGTATCCAGCAGAACTTAACATGTATTAGTTTTAATGAGAATGAAAGCAATTACTCATACTGCTGGAACAGCTCATTAAACTTTTTTTCTTTTTTTTCCCCCTTTTTTTTAACCACAGAATTGAGTGGTGTAGCATTAGAACAATTAAGGCATTGGTGAATTGTATGCATTTATCTGAAACATCCTTGTACAGAGAGATATAGCAGGTCATTTTCTCATTTTTCTNACTTGTGCTATGGTAGTAAGAATTGTTGATCTGTGTCCTACTTTTTCTGGAGAGACTTATCACCAAAGCCCTTTTAAGGAAGACAGTGTCTGAATGCAGGGGGATGAGATACATGGTGCTGGACATAGGCTTATTCCATCTACATTTCTTGGGTGTACTTAGATTCACCCTCAGGGAAAGAACAGGCCTGTTTTCATTTTGATATGTCTAGATTTTGTTTAGAACTCATGCTTCAGTGCAAGCTGGTATCCAAAGAGTTTGAACAGAGATGTGCTCCTGGACAGTACCATAGACATCTATGACCTCACTAGTCATCATAGACTTCCTTTATAGTCAGTGGAGGGAAAAGGGACAGCTAAAATAAGAACAATTTCTACTGATAGCAGTGTCCTAGAACTGGTCAGACACATCACAGCCTAAAAGTATAAGTTTCTTTCTATCAGCTATAAGGAATTATTAGCTCAGACCAGAATACCTGCACTGTGAGCATCTAAAGGCAGGAAAGCTAAATCTCGGGGAGAATTTGAATTCAAGTATGGGGTTGACTTTAAACACTTGATTCAAATTTATCTTCTGTTTTTGACAGGACAGAATTGTTTTCTTAGTCCAATGTCATCAGTTTTCTTCATATATGTCATAAGAATTTATTGAAATGTTTGAATATTGATGATTTTTAAATGTGATCAGTCAGATAATTAATAAGAGGAATATTTTGTTTGGGTTTGTCTTGTTTCAGTTTTTAATGACCTGTATAGCAGACTGATATTCCACAACATAATTTAATTCATTAAGTTCCCTGTTCATAAAATCTCTTTGTCCATATTCTTTGAGCAAAACTTATATAAAGACTCAAAAAAATACTCTTGAGTGAGTTATCAGAATCTTCCCAAATTCAGCAGGGACACTGATAAGTTTGGATGTCACACTTGTTCAAGTTTAATTACCAAGCTATTGGTTCTTTTAAGATTATAGAATTTTCAAAGAAGCTGAAAAATTGCACAATCACTTAAAATAATTAACTTTTTTTTTATATAGGTACTAATGAAAGATTTCTATGATGGTCAGTGACACACTTCTGGTTTTCAAAGCTATCAAAAGTCCAATGAAAGTAAGAAGTTAATTTTATTTATCATATTCTGGAAGGCCAGAACCCCCATCTTCACCATGTATTGGTAAAGCAGAGACACACAGGAAAAGTCATTACAATACCATTGATATGATCCCTGATTTCAGTGACAGGATATGAAAGGTCAAACCATCATTTATGCTATTAGCAGATTAATATGCTCCAGAATTTTTCCTTTCTAGACCATTTTGATAGATACTTGGTGGGTTAACCTTGACTGGCTGCCAGAAGCCCACCCAGCTGCTCTCTCACTCCCCCTTCTCAGCAGAATAGAGAGGGAAAATAGGATGGAAAAACTCATGAGTTGAAATAAAGATGAGGAGATCACTCACCAATTACTGTCACAGGGAAAAGAGACTCAACTTTGGGAAGATTAATTTCATTTATTGATGATTAAAAACAGAGTAGGAGGGTGAGAAATGGTGACGAAAACTAAAACACTTTCCCCCCATGTCCACCCCTTTTTCCCAGGCTCAGCTTCACTTCACTCCTGACTCCTCCATCTCCTCCACTCCCAGCGATGCAGGGGTGTGTGGTCAGTTCATAACAGCTCCTCCCTGTCGCTCCTTCTTCTTCACACTTTTCCCTTGTTCCTGTGTGGGTCCTTCTCAGAGGCTAAAGTCTTTCAAGAACTACTTCAGCATGGGTCCTCTCCATGGATGGCAGACTGTCAGGAACAGACTGGTACAGCGTGGGTCCTCCATGGGCC
>VZTL01033100.1:0-24288 GCA_013400535.1 Scopus umbretta
AAAAAAAAAAAATGTACAAAGGCATCATGAACTGTCAGCCCAGCATATAGGTCAGCCAGATTTTTCAAATAAGAGTCAATGAATGTGTTTCATTTTCATTAATATCAGACTTGCCCTAGGTGGGACACACCACCAGTCTTTTCAATCCAATAAGCACTGGAGGGTTGTTAAATGCCAATAGCAGAGTTGTGCTGCAGGAGATGGAGGACAGGTTTGGGACAGAAAGGTGTTGGGCAGCATCTGCGCCTCCTGCCCTGCAAAGTAGACAGCAAGTGGAGGACAAAGTGGGACGGAGGAGACACTGACCCCCTTCACAACAGTTTGCACAGGGGCAGCACAGCACTAATTTCTAGCACAGGTGGCAAGGGGTAGTCTAAATGCCATGAGGTGGATGTTGACCAGGCTCGAGTTCCTTGGGGGAAGAAAGAGTTGGGAGGAGATGAGCCCCCGGTCCCGCTGTCCAAAGTGGCACGGGCACTCTGTCCTGTCACAAGAAAAGGGAACACACAGGTGGATAGATGAACAGACATCTGAGCCTGCGTCTGTCCAGGGAGGTGAGATGTTGGCACCTCAAGGAAGACATGGAGAATTTCATCTCCTACTGTATGACTACAAGTTTCTGCAGCTTAACATTTTTCCCCCTTTTTAATTTCATTCTGTGAATGGGAGATTCAGACAGACAGACAGAAAATCAGGGACTGGAACATCTGCTATGAAAAGCTGAGTCCTAGAGAGGATGGAGGGTTATTAAATGTCAATAGCAGAGTTGTGCTGCAGGAGACAGAGGTCAGCTTGAACCCAACAGGTTGGTCAGGAGACCAGAACAGGGATCTTTTAGGGGACAAATTAGAATGTAGCTTTTCCTACTGACTGTGAGGAATATATTTCATTAAACCCTTTCAAAATGTGTTGGTTTATTTATTTTCACTACTGTATGTCCCTGAGGAGGTAGCCTATTATTCAGACTGCTTGCAGATGAGACTCTGGGAAATAGTGCTCTCAAGCTACAAGGAAACCTGTGGAGCCAGGTTTTGGGCCAGGGTGCTGTGATAGCAACAAGGGCAGAGCAAGAAGATCATTGCCACAACTGTCTTTACAAATTAGTGCAAACTGTGAACAACAACAATGTGTCTCCTGCTGTGGTCAGACATAGAGAAAACCATCTATGTGCAGCCAGCCAGCCAACAAGTAGAAGTGCTATGCCTGGAGTTAGCTCAGACAGCACCCGGCTTGGCAAAATGACTGGTTTCAGCTCTGCATGAACATGGTGGCCAGTACAGTCCTGGTCCCACAAGGATGCACCAGCTGAGGAGCCTGTGACCAGGACACATGCCATGGTGGGGTGACGGCTCTCTGAACACCAGTGCCCTCCCCTGGGGCTAGGGAGGGCTGAGATGTGCAGGTCTGGAGGGGGCTACCCCAGCACAGCAGCCTGGTGAGCAAGAGAAATAACACAGACGACAAGGAGACAGGTTGACCTTGGCTAAAATGCCTGCTGTTGAAGAGTTAGACTCCTCAAGGAGGATACTAAAAACTATTTTCTTAGTGACAGAGGACAAACATGTGAATCCAGGAGAAAGATGATCAGGAAAGACATGCCTGTGAACAGGAGCTTAGTAGTGTGAGAAGAGATACAGTGGGGGGAAAAAAGGGATTGCAAAGATGTTTTGAGACATGCGAATGCATCTACTGGTAGCAATAACATAGATATGAAGACTGCTTATTTTAGAATAAAATAAAGACAGGGCTGATACAAAGTCCATTTAATTTTGGTTTTCTTTGGATCATGAGCAATGATAGAGATATACTGAGTAATTAATGATGGCTTTAAGTCAACATCTGATTAGGCTGAGATCTGTGGGGTCCTCATCACTGGCATTTCTGAGTCTACACTGGATCCCTCATAAGAGATGGATAAGAAAACTGAAAAGTGGCTCAATGGATTGTGAATGATAAAAAGAAGTCTTTGGGGTTTATACTGTACATGAGTAATCGATTTAAGCCACTCCTGCAAAATATAACCAGGACCAAGTACTGTATTGCTCGCGAGCATCTTTATGGCTAAAGCTCACACTTTATGCTGCAAGTCAGTGTCTGTACTCAGAATCAGTAAGTGTTTGTGGTTCAGAAAACCCTTTGTAATAGCCAGGATATTGTGGAATTATTCCTGTTGAGAAATGCAGCACTTTTCACTGGAACAGATAGTACCTGCAGTTGTTGGGGGTAAAGTCATACAGATGTGGTATAGCAATGGACATTGCAGCACAGAAAAATGTCTGTGTTCCAAGGAAACCCATATTTTATCCAAACAGCTAGTTTCTGTCAATGACCATAGAATGACAGAGAATATGCCACCTATTCTGAAAGAAAGAGACCTTGTGAGATTAGTTAGCCCTCTCCTGCCTGGGGAAAAGCTGCTGTATCCACATCTGACAGACGTTTTTCAAACTCATACTGAAAAATCACCAACAAGAGTCAGTAGTCTCCTAGCAAATTATCCCAGTCCTTCCCTATCCTCACATGAGACAGCATATTTGCAAAAAATGAAATACCTCCTCCAGCTATTTCCTCAGTAATATTTCCGTGCATTGTCACAACACAAAGCACAGTCAATGAAAATTGAATGGGTAACTTAACCTTTTGAGATAAGAGCAAGGAAGCCTAGGTAAAGGGTCTAATAAAATTTCTTAACATCAGGAATTCTGAGCTTCTATTCTGATTTATTAAGGCTCTGTTCCCTCCAGACTCTCTGATACACAGAATTTCAGGAAGAATGATGTCTCCAGGAGAAAGCAAAGGTGAGGTGATTTTTTGATGGAAAGCTAATATCAGCAATAAATATAGGGCAGCTTCTGCTGCTTCTTAACATAAACCTTTCTGAGAGGTTGAATAGAATTTGCATTTCCTTAATGAAGATACATTTTTTCAATTTAAAATCCTATGCAAGTGAAATACTGCTTTCATTGATGATCGCAGTAGGAAATCAATTCAGTATTACACATTCCAAAATAGATCCCATAAATTGCCATAGCTCCTCGATTGCAATGCAAGTCTGACAACCTACACAGCTGAGGCTCCATCTCTCTGTTTAGACAGCAGGTAGTGTTCTGATTGCCACCTTATAAACAGAGCAGGTGAGCTGGCAGTAAAGATAAGACTGAGAGAGATCTGCTGTCATCAGATTAATATAGACATTTCTTTCTTGATAATATTTGATTTTCAGAGGCTCTTGAGAATTTAGAGTTCAAGTCTCTGAGATTCATTATGTACTGTACTATACAAGGTCATTCATGTCACTGACAACTTTATGGGCAATGGTTCTTGCTGTCAGAGAGCATTCAATATGTGCAAACATAGGCTGAAAACTACATTCATTTTTGGCTGTAACATTGCAGGTCCAGTCTCATGTATTGCTGGGAGCACAATTTATCTTACTTGTGCTGAGTTAATCATAAGAAAGTACGAGAAACATTAGACCTATGTCTCAGAGAAGGAAACTGTTATGGTGAAATTAAGGGATTAGCATCAAACCAGAGAGGCTGCTGCTTCTGGAGGAGGGACTCAAGGCTGCTGGAAGCCTCCAGCAGGCCAGTTCCCCCTGATTTAAGATGAATGGGCAGTGAAAATTGGTACAAGCTTGCATAGGTCATAATAAAACCACTATGTCTCATAGCCTGAAAAAGTGTCATCGGCCTTTCAGACCTGTGAAGTTGAGCTAAGTGGAGACAGACTCTCCTTTTACCTCTATTTTCCATTTTACTACAGCTTATGAAACACCAATGCCTGTCTCACGGTAGAAGCTCACCAAAACTTGGGTCTGAAGAAACATTTCTCCCCTCAGAACAACCTCCATGGGAAAAATGAAAAAAACATTACAAAGCCATGCAGGCACTGCACAAATTGCTGCAAAGAAGTGCACATTTTTAGATCTGCTGTGTCCAACCTACTAACCCTGATGATATTCAAACTGATACCACAATGGGCAAAGTCATAATATTCTAAATATCCCTTCTGATAGGAAGGCGATGAAAGCCTCTAGAGTAGGATGAGAGAGCAGACAAGCCTGTAAACTTCTCATCCTGGTAAGCAATATCCATCAAGGAGAACTTTTCAGTGATGCACAACCATCCTTAGGGGCCCTGCTTCTCTCTTGCTCTGCAGTCTGAGGACTTATCTTGAGAAACGTCAAAGCATGCAAAGCCCAAAAGAAGAGAAGCAACTCATTCCTTTGTTTATCTTTAAACTTGCAAAGGACAGATATTGAAAGCTGACCTACTGTGCCTGTGAAAACATTTGCAGTTCTGTCCTGGAATTCAGCTAAGAAAAATAATTCATGTAATGAACATAGCCAGACCTCAGATTATATAGATTAGGACTTCTTTTAGAAGAGATGAAAGTTTTTTAAGAATTTCACACATTTTCGTGGGCTTACTCCAAAAACCCCTGCATCTGCTTTGATTATACCATTTGTGCCTCAGAGGACAAGATGTGTTAGTGTTGGGGGCAGCTGGGCTCAGGGTGAGAGGATGTGCAGTGGCTGGACAGCCAGAAGCTGCTGGAAGTTGCTACGGCTCCACTAGACCATGGGAAAGAGGTGGCAGGATGCAAAGTCAAAGCTGACAAAAGATGTGCAATACGTTATATACGGGTGACATTGGGCACTGAAGGTTTTCGTTCTCACATTAGTGGAAGAATAACAGCCGCTACCTTGATTTTGACAGTGAGATTGGATAGACAAGAGGAAGAAGCTGTACAGATACTACAGGAATAAATATAGCACTAAATGCAGTGGAAATCTCTGTGAGTGTCTGTGGGTGGGTGGATGTGTGCATATGCATCTACAAACAGATGTCAAATGAGTTGTTCCTATATTACAACTTCTCAGGCTGGCGTAAGTGGATGTGGCAATAAACTGTGAGGGAACCATATCCATAATATCATCCACTGTCTGTGAAAAGGTGTTTTCAATTTGCACTGTCACATAGGAGCTAATGTTTGGTATCCACAGTAGACAGTAAATGATGTCTTTGATTTTTTTTTTCTTTGATATAATAATTTTGGAGTAAACAACCATTTGTTCCTCTTTCTTTAAAGATAGTCACAGACTTATCGATAAAGGAGAAAGTTCTCAAGTGGCTCAGGCAGGTGCAGCTTGTGGACTGTATATAGGCACGACCGACCCAGATGCTTTCTGATACACAACCGGCACAGCTGGGCAAGGCTGGCAGGACCTGGGGAAAAAAAGGCAAGAACAAGAACCCCCAACCCCATCACCAGCGTAAGTCAGAAAGCAATAAACACCAGCAAGATTTCCAAATCAGATCAAGCACTATACAATGACTTGCTGAAGTCAGGGAGAGATAAATACAATTTTGTTCATGTTTAACTTAACGTTAACAAAATTGGTTCAGCAATTTAAAAACTATGAGCACTAAATCCTTTTTCTGCATGCATGGCTAGCCTTTTCTGCATCTTTTCTTGAGCAAATACTTAAAATACCATAAAGGTGTCTGCACTGGAGAGAGAGCACCAGAATGCATAGCCCTTGCTCAGGAAATAAGACAACTCCCAGCAGTGTTGTGAGGATAAAGACAAGAAGGATTACAGGGAGCTGCAGCAGTGCTCAGTGTAGACCAGCCACGATAGGGTGGACATGGCAAATACAGTTAGTTATTCATATATACAGAACATGCTTCTTCCAACCACTGATGTCTCAGCAGGTACCTGCACAAGTAACAACTGCGACTCAGCCTTTTTATATGACCACACTGTCTCTGAATATTTATGTATGACAGTCTATCAGTGCTCCCCAAAATAATTTCTTAATGTGTCATCCGATTTTAATTAAATTGGAATTAATTTAATTAAATCCTTTAATTAAAAAGGAAAAGGTCTTGAAGTTAGAAAGTCCCCCAAAGTTTTGTGCAAAAGGGCACCCAGGGTAAAAATATATAAAATATATATATATATATATTAAAAAAAGTTAAAAAATAAAAAGAATAAAAAGAAAAAAAAAGAATAAAAAGATAAGTGACCTTTTTGCCCTTCCCTTGCCCTGAGGGAAAGGTTGACATGTTAAACATCGGAGAGTCCACTGGTAGGAAAGCTGTCCAAGGACTCTTTGGGATGACAGGGAGGCCAGCTTGGGCAGTGGCTTGCACGGCACTGCACACTGCAGTGCTGCCCCGGTGCCTTCACTGCAGGGCGACGAGGCAGATGCCCCCAGCCCACCCCACCACGGGTCAGGTGAGGGGCACACCAGGCACAAACCCACTGGAAATGAGGCTGCGTTGCTTCTGCAATCTCATGCTTGCACGTGCAAATGCAACTTGCACATGCAAATGCAACTTGCACGTGAATATGTCCCTGCCTGCCTTTCGCTTTCCTCTTGCTGGAGTTGCTCCAGGTTGAACCTTTACACCGACTCAGAGGTGCTCATTTTTCGAGCCCTGGATCAGCCCTGCCCCTCCGGTTTCTGGCCAAATAGTAGCTATCACAGCAGTGTTCGGCAAGCGACGGGTAGAGATATGTGCTTTAAAATCCTGTCCTTGTATCTTCCAGGCAAGCTTCACAATCTGTGCTTTTACTACAGGAAAATTTAGGAGCCTAAACAGGCCAATAATGCCCCCTCTGAGAAGAAATTAATAGAAAAATATGGGATATATAGAAAAGAGCATTTGTACTACTGTCACTGGAAGTGAAGAAAGAAGCTACCATCTCCCAAAGCAGTTAGGAAAACAGAAACATTTTGTATTTCACGTCACTTAATAGCTAGGAAGAGGAGCAATTAAAGGGAGGAGTCTACGTAACCACAGCAGAAAAGTCAGGGGGTAGAAAGAAAACTTTTGAAGAGGAGTCCCTGGGGTGCTTATTTCAAACAGAAGGGCCTCAGAAAACACAGTAAGGGAAAAGGACAGTTGCAGATGTTAGGTACAGCAAAGTATCTGAAGGTGGGACTGAAGGGATGGGTCAGGAAACTGAGGAAACTTCATTTCTGAAACGTGAAGAGCCAGCAGGAGCTGAAATGCCCTATAATGCCTCTGACTGTAAGGGAGGAGAGGGTGACAAGCTGAAAGTGGAAATCAAAAAGAAGGTTCAGGAAGAGAGCTTTATTGATATCGGAGTATTTCTTTATCTACACAAACTCTCAATCACACAGGGCAACTGGAGCAGGACAACTGCAAGCACTGCCTTTGCTCANGTGTGCTGTGAAGCTGAATAGCCACCTGGCAAATAATTCTGCTTTCTCCTGGTGACCAAGGGCACACACCCTCATGACGCTTTTTCTGCAGGAAGCAGGACATTGAGCCATGGTGGTAAGTTGCACACAAGATGGTGGTACTAAAATATTATCAGTGAACAAACTCTCTTGGCAGTTTTTAATCCTTATGGTCTGATATGTGAGTAAGTATAATTGTCCTTCAGTAGACGGGAAAAGAAAGCACAGAACAACTGACCAATGCACTCACTAAAACCCTGACACTCGGAGGCAGATCTAGCAACAAAACAGAGATCTCCTACTCATTTCTGTGACATGTGCTAGAATCTTGAAATTGGTACAGAAGCTAAGAGAACTTACATAGAGCATTACCATTACTTATAAAAGCAGTTAAGAAAATGTACTTAGGTAAAGGAAATAAATACTGTTCTACTTAAAAAAAAGAGAAGAAGAAAGGAAAACATTACCTTCCCGAAGCAGAAGTGCCTGCTCCACTTTGCTGTTGGGTACGGCAAGATCCAGGGCACATTTGAGCTCAGCATTTTTGCATTTTGGGTTAGCACCATAGTCTGTCAGCAAGACAACTACCTCCACGCTGGATTTCCTTGCTGCTGCGTGGAGGGGGGTGTCTAATCGCTTCCCCACGTTAACGTTGGCTCCTTGAGTGATCAAGAGTGCATGGTTAGATCCAGGAGGCAGCAGGAACTGTCTGAACCCACATCACACAGGTTGGTTTCCACCAGCAGCCTCAGTAAATGAAAGGGATGAATGGCACACAGGCCTCCCTCATTTCTTTCAATAGCAGCAGTGCAAAACTCACCAGGTCAAATACCTGCTGTATAAATGTCCTCTGAGCCACCAAACCCTGACTGTGAGGGACAGAACTGAGTAGATTGACCTTCAACCCAACAGATGTTCAAAGTCTACCATATGCTCTGTACATTTGTTAATAACATAAAATCTAACATTGATTATGTTAATTTAATTACTGGGGGGAAAAAGACCCTTTAGGTATCTCATTGTAATAACTCCATGACCACAGCAAGTGAAATGCTTGCCCTGAGCTCTCCAGGCACAGCAGGGCTGCATTACGAGTAAGTGTAAGTCAGCTAATATACACTGACAGCAAAAATTTGTGCTAGCTCATAGGCTGTGCCTGGACCTGTGGTGGTTATTCTTCCAAGCAGCTTTACTATTTTTGTCATCATCCACTGTGAAGCAGGTGAAGTTAAAGCTTAGCATGGCAGTTTATCATAATCAAGAGTTGATTTTGGTCACTTATATTAGCCAGCATTGTTTGTACTTCCTGTTACCATTCTAGAAAACTAAAAGTATTTTGTTTCCACATTCAGGCAGTCTCAGGGAGGTCACTAATTAGGGTTTCTTTTTACTGAGGAAATCGTAAATTCTTCATGAATGCAGGTGAAATTTTCAATAGCCTCAAAAGAGTCTCATAGACTGTGGCTGCCCAAACACCTCTTATGGAAATAACCCATGACGTTTGCAGTGAAAAGGCAGCCCAGAGGGACCAGCAGCACTCACTCACACCACCAAAGCTCTCCCCCGTTCCCTTTTCCAGGTGTACCTAACTCCAAAAGCTTCTTGACACAGTCTGTCCTCTGGTACGTGCAAGCCACATAGAGCGGGGTCCCGTGCTGCAGGTCTTCTTGGTCAATGTCAACCTCATGGGCCAGAAGGGTCTCCATGCACTCCCTGTGACCTGTGGAGAGAAGAAGAACTGTCACTGAGGTGCTGTAGAGCAGAATACACCCTGATACAATCAATGAGGCACATGAGCTGAGAATAAGCCAAGCCAAGCCAGTATGGACAAGATTTCTGGGGGAAAATATTTTAACATCAATAAAAGATGTATTCCTCGCTTAGTTATTATTAGCTTCACTCACAGCCTGAACATTACCTCTCTTGACTGCTTCGTGAATGGGTGATGCAAGGTGGTTCCTTAGCTGTGGCTTGGCTCCGAATTCAAGCAGCATGTTGACACAGGCCACACTGCCACTGCAGCAGGCGTTAAACAGAGGAGTGATCCCATCGATGGTGACTGCATTGACCTGGAACAGCAAGAGATGCTCAGGATAATCCGATTTAACAGGAACACCCTTGCAGCATGCCTCATGTGAACACCAGAAATGCACCAGAAAAAGACGCTTGTCTTGTTTAATGTCGGAATCAAATTCATTAAGAACTTTCAGAGTTATATGTTGTGGTACAGCATATAGAACATTCTCCTTCGAGGTCTGTCCTCTTTCCCAGATAGCAAGTGCCACAAGGCTGCCTGCTATGAATGGCGCTCCTAGAGTTGCTCAGAAAATGCAGATTTTAATTTTTTTTTTTTTTTTTTATGTGGAGAACTTGAGTACCTTCATGATCATCTAGATTGCACTGACCCAAAACCAGAATATACTCAGATGAAAATAGCTTTGCTTTTTAAATTAAAACATTGACTTCATGTTTAATACTTTCACCTGAAAACACATTTCCAGCAAAATAAATTTTCATGGAAACATAGTCTTAGTCCTGAACACAAAAGGAGCTTGAAAGAGTTTGTGTTCATATGCATGTGTGTGCACGTGTGTGTGTAAGAAAGAATTTCCTTCCTCCACCTCCGATGTAAAGACCTGGCAAGAACTACCATCCGTCATCCTGCACTGGGACAGCACAGTCCCTGGCTTGTGTTGTGCACAACGCCGTAGTTGTTATGTTAAACTACGTAGCAAGCCCTCAGAGGCAATTTATGCTGCAAATCTGCATGTCTTTAATTCTGTGGCACAGTGGAGAAGAGCAATGGATTATGCAAGCATGTGGCAATTTGTGTGATTTCCAAATCAGGGAGAAGAGGAAAGAGGTGGGAGAGGAAGGGCTGGAGACATCCTGGGCCACCTGGGAAATCAAAGGACTTTGCTACCAGTGCAAGCACAGGAGCTGCATAGCAAAGGGGTTGGAGCACTAGGGTAGAAATACCTTAGCCACACAATTTAACTAGCAAGATATTTTGCCTTTAAAGCAGAGAAAAGCAGTGATGTTTAAGAACCTACTGGTTTATTCCGGGTAATTCAGTAGCGGACCGTCTGCAGTTGATACCTTCCTAGATATCATCTGTCTTTGTTTATTTGAACTACTGACCTGTTTACAATGCTGTATGAGTTAACTCCTTTTTCCACAAGGTGCTTTTCCCACAATTACAAGCCAGTCCTTGCCATTTCCAGTGTTTCAGCCCTTGCCGTCTTCAGCAGGCTCCAACCGTGCAGCAGCCAGCACGAGGCCACACCTCCCCACGTGGAGCTGCGCTTAGGCAGGTACCGCAATTCTAAATTTGCAATTAGGCAGGTACACTGGAGGAGGCAGCCCCTGCTCCTTGGTGCCTCCTCTGCCTGCTCACCTTCATGGAAAACCAGTGGGGGGAACAGATCTGGCTGGAAAATAATCACGACAGGGCCAGGAGGTGGGCAAGAGCTGCTGGAGGCACTGGGGGTCTATCAGCATCATTTCATGACAGGGCCAGCGATTCAGGCAAGCTGATAACCAAGGGTAATCAAGAAAGTAAGTGAAGAATAAAAATTACTTCCTTGCTTTCCCTCTCTACTGGGCATTGGTTTAACTAGTAAAAGAAGAAAGAAAGGTAAGACAGCTGTCGTGGAGTAAATGGTTTGGTAGAAAAAGGAAATAAAGAAGAGCACAGCAATAAAGGAGAACAGCACATTTTCTCCCAGAAGTTAGACAAGAGCCTGTTGACTTTATTTATGAACAGAGGGCAGGGGAAAAGCAAAAACCAAAGAACACCGGAGCTGTATATTACACCAGGAACAGGCTGATTTCTTAGGAAAGCAACAGGTAGTTCAGAGACGATTTTTGTGAGTTATAAAAAGGAAATGTCATTAATGTAGCATAATCAAATAAAACTGAGCAGAAAGGGCTTTTCCTTCCATCTTTCTAAGGGACTGAAATTTGGCATACAGTTTAGGAAGTTAGTAAAAATATTTTCTTCTACAGAGGATAGCTTGATTGCCTGTTATGGCGTTGGTGCCATATAAATTGTACTTGAAAGCTCAGCTGAATGAAATATATTCTTATATATTTCATCCATTCCTGTATCTCCATTTTTAACATGTATCCTACCTTAGGTCGCACTTGGGGAAATGTTTTTTTTAATTAGCAGATAGAATGTTTTATTGCTTTAAGCACATCTGCATGAGAGTCCCAAACCATTCCATGGAAAACCAGAGGCAATCCCAGTGATCATTACAGGTGAAAAAAAGGGATAAGTCATTTTCTTCAAGGTTATTTTCATCTAGTATCTCTCATTCCTTTTTGATCAATCATGACCACGTTTCACATACAGAGCGACAACAAAACAGAATAACGGGGTGACCCAAGCAACCACCAGGGGAAGGCAAATCCATTACCCATGGAAAGAAAACACTCTTATTTTAGCCTGTTTCTGCCCAGGATGCCCCTGTCCATCCGCAGCCTGGCCCTGCCCCGCAGGCAGCCCATCCAACATCCCCGCTGATGCAGGGAGCATCCGTGGTCCAGGCGCCCATGTCCCCACTGGTGTTCCTGGGACTCACCTGAGCGCCATTCTCCAGCAGAACCTTTGCACAGGCGACGTGGCCACCCAGGCAGGCCTCGTGGAGAGCTGACACACGGTCCGTCGTCACCAGGTTCACATCGAAACCCTGCAATGCAGGATGGGGGGCGTGAGAGGAAAGCCCTGCCCAAATCACACAGCTCCCTTGTGGGTGCAAAGGGCGGTCAGACCATGGCGGGGAAGAGCCGTGTGTGGGTGTGTGTCCAGGGAAGGTGCATGGGTTGGATTAATGTTGGTCAGTGCTTTGGTGCCCATCCCCAAAGACAGCAGCTGGTGATGGGGTTAAAGAGGAAGCAAGGACAAACTATGCCTTCTATTTCTAGTTCTTTACAATGCACAGTGAATCACAAGAAAGGCACCATGTTTCTTTATCTTGTAAGGATGGCACTACCTTCCCTGTTAAGTCCAGCACCAGGAGCCTCAGGTGGTGGGATTCACCTCCCTGAACGGGGACGCCTCTGGCACAGGTATCAGCAGCTCGAATGGAGCCCTCAGCTCCTTCAGTGGGGAGAAACAGGCTCCCCTAGGCTATGATTCAGCCCATGCTAAACCAGCTGTTTCTAGTAGGTCAGATGAGTTGTGTCCTAAAAATACTTCCACTGACTATATGGGGGGCCCAGTGTGTTTCACTCAGAGGTAGCAAGTACCTGGTAAACGCATTAAGATAGATGAGACAAATCACACACACAAATCAGTTCCTCTTATTTGACCACCCAAGAAATGTTTTACACTGGAAGAACGAACTGTGATTTACAAATGCTTTATTACAGGTATTTCCCTAAACGACAGTTCTGACATCTATTCCCGCACAAACAGAAACCAGACATATTCACAAAGGAGAAAGCACTTGTCACATGTGTCTTCCCTAGAAGCTAAATCTCCTGGTAATTAAGATTTTACAAACATGCGTGAGAACAGGCCTGGAAGCAGCTCCATTTTCCACTTGATGTCTTACATTTTGTAGTACAGTCGGTCTCTACCTGATGTGCGATAAACCAGGCAGCTCACAAGATGGCAGCAATGCACTTTTTGGTACACAGTAGCAAATGCAATGGGCAGAAGTAAATATCTGTGAGGACCATAACACTGTAAAAATGTCACCAGCCCCGATGCAATGAGCATTGAAAGCAACCACTGTAATTACTCTAAGCTAGAAATTCTATGATAGAAAAACAATCATTTTTCAGTCATGTGAAAGCATTATTAATATAAAAGCTGTCATACTAAAACTAAAAAATTCCCATCAGTGCCAGGGGAATAGATAAAACCTTGGAAAAATCTTGAGATTATTCCATGTCCTAATTGTATAGATGTTTCATACTTAATGATCAGCATATTCCTTCAAGAGACTCCTGATAAGGAGACCTATTCTCAATCATTATTCAGATATACGTATTTAACAAATGAAACTCAGTCATTGCAAGCAAAAGAGTAAGTACTGGTATCTTAGGCAAAACAGCAATCCCTTCCATTACAAAATGGAGAATAAGTTATAGGTCCTACTGTAGCTGTTTGCCAAACATCGCTCCTGTTAAATCTTGTTTTCAATGTATGTGAAAAATCAAACTCTTCTTCCAGTGCTGGAACTGTCATTGGTGAGCTCTTTTAAAACTCCAGTGCTCCATCGTCCCCTTATGCCCAGGCATCCCCTGGGGAGCAGAAGCCTCAATGGCTTTCTTGAAAGCTGTGGTCCTACAGCAGAGGCTTCTGAGTGTCCCACATACACCCTAAGGTATAGCTCAATATTTAATTTTAGGCTAGTAGTGTAACTATATTAGAAGCAATGAGCAATGATTATGCTGCTCCATGAACAGCTTCATCCCTACATTTATCAAGCTGTGGTGAATCAGCTCCAATTCAGTCTCTACAGACATTGCTGCCTTGATCTCTTTTCATCAGCAAGGACCCTCATCCTTCACTCCCAAAATTAAATGTCTTCAGGAGAAGAAGAAAGGGTGGATTAACTAAATGATGTATAACTGCAATACTGGGTAGTTCTCCAGTATATAATCATGACCAGTGTATAACCAGGGCATCTAGTGTATAACCACAACACCAGGTGCCCCGCTAATAAGATGGCGTAAGGTCAGCATAAATAAGAGATAGAGGGAGTGAGAAAACCAGCAAAGCCCTGGATGAATAAGCCATCTTCCTTATTATCCCTAAACTCCATCACTTACTTTTCTTGAAAAATCATTCGATATCAGCAGGTGAAGGAAAGAGGGATCAGGAAATGGGAGAAGGAATACTGGCTGTCTGCAGCCATGCCTCGATAGATGTCTGGAGTGGAGGCTTTCACACCGGCAGCTCCACTCCTTGAGGACATTGTCCATTCGAGCTGTGGCCTCACTGGTAAAAATTATTTACCTTGAATATAAAAAGCCTGATGGCCAAGGCACAGGGCTTACACTCAGGGAATTAATTTCCCTGCGGTTGTCTTGACTGGGGGTGGGGGCAGTTGCTCATTCATGCCAGATGAGGGCACTTAGTTTAAGCAAAGGTGATAAGGATGGTGGTTGGCAAAGTACAAAGAACCATAACCTGTCCCTTTGCAGCTGCCCGCTTTCATATCCAGCTTCTTGTCCTTTCTAGTATATTCTTTCCTCCTCTCTTTCTTTTGCCTGAACTCTTGGTTTCATTTGGAGCAGAGGGTTTCAGGTTGATAGGTCTCTCTTTAGAAAGACCACACCTCCTGTTTTATAAAGCAAGATGTACTTTTGCAGCTTTCTACTCATCTTTTTAAATAGCTGATGTATGTATATTGTCCCTATTCTCAAGCCCAGTTTGCACGGTTTATCATTGAGAAAGAGCCCAAGGATCATTGTTCATCATACAGAAAGCTACAAGCTGCAACAGTCTTTGTCCTGCGCTTGACCCCAGCAGCCTAACTAAGCAAATTAATACATGCCCAAAGGCATGCAGGCGGATGTATTATTTATACAACTGTATTTCTTATGCCCTGCTGCAGTCTATTACTGGCTCACCAACTCACAGATGCAATTCAACAGACACTACATGCTTCCCAACCTTTTCTTTATCTCTGGGCTTTTACCTGTGCAATCAAGGTTTTCAAAGACAGGAGGCGTCCTTGGAACGCAGCTTCATGAAGAGGGGATCGGTCAGCCCAGCTGCCTGAAACAGCAAGTGCATAAGTTAATTCAGGTAAGCAGCAAAAGCAGATGCTGGGAGGACAAGGGAAAAAAGAGCTGTGTGTAAATGCAGATCAGGACTGAAATCCGTGTGTGGTCAGCGGTGAAACTGTTGGATAAATTGATTTCAGCAAAGCAGCTGAGGGCTCAGCGCTCCTGAGAAAGCTGGTTGCTCGCTCAGGGACCTAAACAAAAGCTTCTTGGCAGAACTTTTAAAAACAGCTAAAAACATGCTTCAGCACAGACTATGAGTTCAGTGCTGCTGGAACTCACCCGGGGACTTCAGAACCCTGCAATTCTATTCAGAACTGTATCAGCCTGCATCTTTCCAAGGGAGTTTTTGTCACAAATCATATTCCAGCTTCTCTTGCACTTTGTTAAGAGACTCATAGCAGGGAGATGTGGGGATGACTTGTCCATCAAATGAATTCTGGCATGTCCCTGGCAGTTTTATTTCCTGAATTGACAATTTAATAAATAATATGTTCCAGCTCAGACTACCAGGTAACAGGTTTCATCCTCCTCCTCACAGGAAGGTTTCAGAAAAGACATGAAAAAATAAATTCTGCCTGAGGCTTTACTTTGCTTCCTTAATCATTTTGAGTTGTTGAACTGTTCAGACTCCTTCATGTGGGCTAGCTTGCCCTTTTTCTTATCTTTATTCATGTGCCAAGAAAAAAAATCCCTTAGCCTAGCTACTACCTACAGGCATACTCAGTCAGCCCAGGTTAAATCCCTGCAACTCACGTAGAGAGCAAATTTACTTGCCTTATATTAAAATTTATAACCATACCGTGGCACAGTGTGTAGTAAGCATTTCTCCAAAGGCCAGCTGCATTTACAGTGCCACAGGACAAAAGCAACACCAGTGTTTGCATTCATGCTCTGTTGTACAGCAACCCCATGAGCACTGTATTTGAAACCCTTGTCCTGTTTAATTTTTTCAGCTACGCTGCACACCAGAGAGGACAGAAAGGGTTATTTATCTGCATTTCAGGTGTTATCTGAAGCAGGGAGAAATCAATGCGTGGCACAGACATAACCCTGGACACTGAGGGCCAAGGACGCAGCAGAAGTTTCAGCTTTGGCCATGGGAGTGTCCTTTTGTTATCGAAGAACTGGGATGCACTTCACCTCATGGGGTTACAGTTTTAACTACAGTTATTACTTTTGTTTCCATTTATTTAACGAGCTGTTACTGGGCTCCTAAGGCAGGAAGCTGGCATGGAAAGACCAGCTGGCACAATATATAACCAGGCTCCTAAGGACCAAGTAGGACGCACCAGGCAAAATGATGGAAACGGGAACCAGGTAGGGACTGAGAAACATTTTCCTGAAAACATCCAAAAAACCCCACATCCCTCATCATGCTGGTGACTGAAATAGGCAAGCTCAGTTCAGAAAGTCAGAAGACTTTGCAAGTGACAACCACCAGGGCCCTTACACAGCAGGAAGATTCAGAAGTAACTCAGACTCTGTAGAGCTACAGTGCCTTATTTAACCTTACGTGCATACAGTTCAGCATGTGCAAGCGCACGTCGCATGCATTTACAATGCATGTGTGTGCACACACACGCTTCGCTACGAAAACACATGCTGCTGCATGCTTCCATGCTAGCCACAGCAACCTACCTCCCTGAAAAGTGTGGCAAATATAGTTCCCATACGGGGCACATCTTCCCTTCACAGCTGTGAGTGACATGTCTGAAAACACTGTGGCTTTTTAAATGTCTACAGATAAATTAAGGAGCCCCAGCTGCTGCTGCGCTACTCCACTGCAAAGAGAAAAGGCTGTGAAGCTCCGCCTGTGATCCAATATAGTGACCCAGCAACAGCATCACATGATCTTATGTTTTGTAACATTATCCTTAATGGCTTTTTGCAAATGGCAGCTTGCAGATAAAAATATGCTGTAGTCTGCTAAACCTCAAGGCACTTGGATAAGAACCCGTATGACGGAAAAACTGTTGTTTGCCACGTGTCTGACTACAATTGCATGAAGGAACTTGGAAAAAAATGACAATATTAAAGGATTGGAACTCTATTCTGGAGAATAACAAATAAATTAATAACCCAGACATGCCTGTGTATAAAGGCTTTGTAAAAAATGCTTTGCTGCAGTATTTCTCTTGGCCAGATCTTAATCTCTCTGCTTTGGGTGGCCAACTCGCACCACCCATGTTCTCCTCACATTCACGTGCCTGTTCATGATGGCACTATTCATCATGAAGTGCCCAACAAATGAGTCACATAAAAATCTGTGATGTCACAATGCTGATGATAAGAATTTTCAAGTAGGAAACTATGTCCTCATTAGTAGCAAATATAAAAGACTGTGCCATTTTAATTAGCGGAATTACCAGGCATGTAAACACACATCTATTCATTATTATGGCAGTGATGTGAAGGAGTAAAATCACTTAAAAAAAAAAAAAAAAGACTTACTAAATAGCCTAGTAAATACAATATATTCCCATGCCGTATATTTTTCAGAATAATTTTAGCTATATTCATTTTTATCATCTGATTTAACAAAACAGGGCTTCTTGGCTTGGATTCAAAAAGTCATTAGTTATATCCTCCTAGTATCTCCTTTCAAAAAATCAACATGCTCAAACTTATCCCTAAATATTCTCTGGCAATAAAGCTAGCTATTTAGTAAAACCATCTGTAACCCCTGCTAAAGAATGCCTTTCTTCCGAGAGCAATCTTTTTATTTACCACAGTGCCTGGAGCAAATGTTGTCTTCATTCTATCTGGGTAATTGTTGGAGTCTCATATTTTGCACACCTAAATCATGCCAACACATACTGATACTGTAAAGACCCCAGAAATGGAAGGCACTTCAGGTTAAAACATTCATCATCATTTTGCCACAGATTCCTCATTTCATGGAAAGTCAAGGATTTAAATTCTCAAGTTACAAAAATGTAGCAAATATACATTTAAATGTTAGAGTGTCCATATTTTTACTTTACCTGGGACAATTCCATAGATCTCTTCTGCTATCCTGGCAGCCTCTTTTCTGTTGCCTTTAACAATATAGAAATGGGTCAGCAAAGCCAAGGAAATCTTAATTAAAAGCTTGAAGCAAAACAAAGCAAAAATGGCAAAATAAATGTTAGTGAAAGCATGGAGTATAGAACTGCCCTCCATTTTGGTTTGCTCTTTGAATAGTTTCTCAGGTCGGCTAAGTTGCACCGGGCTATTCTTGGTATCGTATGTCATCTATTTTAAACCCTCCAGAACCTGCTGTTCTACAGTTACCAAAAATACATTCTGATTTTATTTGGTATGGGCTATTTGATACTAAATAACAATACCAAGGATAAGATAGTTTTAACATCCTGTGCCATACAGGAAACAAACAGAAAATCCTTTCCAAACCCACATGAACTAGAATAAACTTTCAGATAGATGCTCTCCATACCACCTGAAAGCCGGCACATCCACATTATATTTGATATAACAGTTCCATTTACAAAAGCTGTATAGGTGACATTGCAGCAATTGTTCAGAGATACTGCAAAAAGAATAGTTTCCTATCTTTCCCATCTTGGTAACAGGCCTTGCTGGTACTCAGATACAGAACAAAGGCAAGCATATCAAAGAAAAGCGCTATCATGAAAGAATCTGAAATAAAACCACAGATTTTCAAAGCCAGGGCTAAGAAGTCAAAGTTGTTCTAGGAGGGGAAGAAATACATTGAAAGTGTGTAATCAGAAACACATGATAACATACTGGTATTTTCCATCAGTCAGGGATAAAGAATGGTGTCCATTGATATTTCCTGCAAACAGCATCTTATTGCTTTGAAAGAATGGAAATATTTTACATTAGCCATCAGTACATTCAAAGGTGTAACGTTTGAAACTGAAGAAGATGAACCCTTTCTTTAACTGCTTTTTCTTCTTTCTGAAGGCACATGGCTTCCTTAGAGAACAGGGTATTTTTTCTGCATGTAATTGATTGAATCCATGTAGATAGCCCATCTCCTTTTCATTTAAACTTTTCTTAATTCCTATATTCCTATATGCACAGCAGGAGGGAGATTTATGTATTTGAATCCCCTCCTTGCCCAAGTTCTCTTACCCATCTATTTACACACCTGGCAAGGGAAAGAGCAGGATGTCTCTCCTGTCTTAGAGATCCCAAGGAGATGGTGGGCATGCAGAAGGAAATTCTACAGCAAATTATTTCCCTGGACATTTTAGATGCAATTTGTTTTGTTTTGTAGCAATACAGCTGCCTTGGTACCTTGCTGTCTTCAGCATTCTGCCCTCCCAGGTGCACTAGAATGTGATATAAAATACATGTGGACAGACTGAAAAAAAAGAATACCCCAAGCTATTTTTTTCATTTTTCAAGTGAACCAGTTTTTCTAAACTTCTGAATTAATCCAAGATGCTACACTTTTACCAATAACTTAACACCTTACATAAGTATTACATATACCTTTCCTTCCACAGTAATATAATATACCTGTAGAAACTCTTAACACCTATGAATCCAAAAGAGGAAAATTGCCTAATTTTAGTCACTGTAATACCGTTTGCCACAGGACAAGACAGCTGAAGACAGTGATTTCATGGCAAGAGAAGTTCAGTTAAGGAACCAGAGAAAAACAGTTACATTTTCTCAACTGCGAAACAAAAAGGAGAAATTAACAAACAAAGGTGGACCAAAAGGGATGATCAGTTAGCCCTAGAAAAATACGAGATAATGAAAACACTCCTCCTGAAGCCAGAGGAATAGCAAAAGGTGTAAAGAACAGAATATAGGATGCAGAGACAAAGAACAAACAGGGGGAAAAAAAGATCATTAGGAAGAAAAAGTCAGCCTAAATGACGGAGAAGTATTTCTCATGTAGGATCTACGAAACTGGCACCCAGTAGGATGGTAAGCAAGAAGGAACAGCACCTTTTAAGAGAAAGATCAGAAAACAGACTTTTGGTTGCAGCGGGGATCCACTGATCTTCTTTCGCAACCAGCCTGCCAGATAGTCGGTGGAATTGTACAAGTCCACAACCCTCAGAAGAGTAAAAGAAACTGGAGATCAGGTGATTTCCACTGAAATTCTCTTATCCCTAACAGAAGGCGAAATTCCAATAATACTGAAGAGCTCTCCAGGTGGTCTAAAAACCCATGAGGAAGTTTGACCACTTGGAAGCAGTCACAGGAACGTGATTCTTCCAGAAGGACAAGCTCCGTTTGTGTAGCAGCAAAATCACCCTCCTGGCTTCAGAACAAGACAAATAAAGATTTTTAGTTAAATGATGGAGTCATTTGAGAAAAGCTCGTGTAATCTCTTAATCTGCTCTTAGTGTATGAGAGAACACTAAGAAAATTACTGCAGTGGATCAAAAAAAAAAAAAAATCAGCAGTGAGAAGACAGCTGAACAGCATGGTGAGAAGTATTAATACTGGTGAAGATGGTAGTTAAGATAAGCCGTAGCAAGATCTGGTGTGATCACTCGGTGTCATTGTTTACCCCCTGTTGGCAAGGAAGCACCACACGTCTGGTATTTCTGACACTAAATAAAAAGGTGAGTGACATAACGTAGGCATGAGAACAGACATCACACGACAGAAGAGCAACAACAACGCAGAAACAGGAATCTCATCTTTCCTCCTTGGCTGCTTTGGGCAGCATGGTTGAGTTGAATGTGATGGATTATGCAACTCCATTGATAGACCGGAGCGAACAAGTTAGTCCTCCACAGAAAAAACATGCCTTATTGAGAACTTCTGCAGGATGCCCAAACTACTCCACGAATCACTCTAGCTTTCAGCTAATTACTAAATCGTCAAGCCAAAATATCCAGAAAATATATTAATCCTTCAATAAAATTGTCCATAAGATGGTAAATGAATAGAAGTAGTTTAGCTAGATCCTCCAAAGCACTGGAAAGCTAATGTTTATATGTCCTGGGTTTGCAAACATGCAAGGAATAAGCAGTCCAGCTTAGGCGATAACTCATTTTCACTACAGTTCATCTTAACTTTAGCCAACAGTGAGAAAAGTCAGATGTGACCTGAAGAATTTGGCAAGGACATAAAGATTAGAAGGATCCTCTTCTCAGAGAAATTACAAGAGTTATTGGGCTATTCTTATGCTAGGTGCTCTTTGCATTACAGCAGTGTATTTCTAATGTATTTAGTCAGGAGTTTGAATATCAAATATATTCAAAGAAAGACAACAGGGGGAGAAAAAGGAGACAGAAACCCTTTATCTCAAAGAAAAGAGATCAGAACAAAGGCGTACAGAGAGCCTACCTATTTCTTTTCTATCAGTCTGATCTAATAAACGACGCCACTTCCCGTACAAGCCTTGCCTCATTTGCATCCTCAGGTCAGCACACTGAACGACACCCCTGCTTTCCCAAAGGCGTGTATGTGGTGACTCACTGCTTGCTCTCACGCAAGGAGACGTGGGCTTCATCTCGCCTGTCCGCCGCCCATCGCGCCGCCTACGGTCTGGTTATCTCCAGACTTCTGCTGCTGCCTGGGCAGGAGGACGGCATGTTCCAGCAGGTCATTAATTTCCCCCTGCCTGCCTCCAACGCCGGTCCTAGCAGGGGGTGGCTCCGTCTCTAGACGCGTGCCACCGCTCCCTCCCGACCAAACCACCAGCTCAAAGAATGAGCATGTATTAGGCAACCAGCTTACACACGGTTAAAGTTCAGCGAATCCCCCCCCTGCCCCTCCAATCTCATCTCCAGAGTTATGCCAGTGTTGAATCGCAGAATTGTTAAGGTTGGAAAAGACCTCTGGGATCATCTAGCCCAGCTGTCAACCCAACACCACCGTGCCTACTAAAAGAAAGTCAGAATCTGAAAACAATCCAATCTGCCTGTTAAGTTTACAAGAAAAATGCATCATTTCAGTGCAACGGTAAATTCAGCTGTATAACCGCGTCTTGCCTTTACTTTTCTTCCTGTAACAAAAAATATCCACCCTTTATGAGACTATGTCACTGCTAAAGTAACTAGGAAAAACTGTGGAAGTCAACGTACTACTGAGTGTCATAAAAGGTACAGCAAATATGCCAAGACTAGTTTAATGACAGCACATCAAACGTTAAAAATATTTAAATATTTTTTAGTTTAAAAAAGTTTGTAAAACCATTTTCTTTTGAGATTGATTGTTCTTGTATCTATTGACATAAAGTCTGTATTTTACTGGAGCATAAAACAGATGCAATTTTACAAGTATGCGTTTATAAGCCTAAGCGTATGTGGAAAAAAGGACTAGCGAAGAGAAATGAACACCAAAAGGGGAAAAATAAGTTTATTTTAAAAAGATGCAGAAAAACTTGACCACAAAAATAAGTTCATTACAGTGTAGTTACCTTCTTACAGATCTAGCCACGTCGCCTAAAACACAATCTGAAAGACAAATCTTACATTCATACTTTACATTATACTTGTTCGCATTTAACACAGCGGTTTTTTTCAATTATCAACACGCCGTCTATACCTTACTTCACAGTGTCTGCATATAATGTATTGGAAACACAATTTCTCCTTGTGCCTGTAGGATGGAATTTCATGGCAGATCAATGGTCCCTTTATGAAAGGGGGGGGACCTCCTAAACAGAAGGTTTTGGGGTGCTCCCTCCTCCTCCACACAGGAGGCTCTGCTCTATGCAAGGCGTAACCGGTTCCGTTAGCATCGCTCTCTTTGGTAACATTTCTGTAGTATTTCACAACGATCAGATGTTACCTACAAGCACAACTGAAACATTTTAGATTTTTTATTCTATTTATTTTTATTTAGATTCATTTCTAAACACATATTCCTAAAATACACTCATTATCTCTGTTCATTTTTTTATTATTGCGATTATTTTATTTAAACTTTTGCATTTCATCCACCGATGCTTTTTAAAACGGTGAATGATCCAGTGACATCATCCCTTACACCACTGCACAAGGCCGGTCAGTGAATCAGTCCCACAAAGAGTTATGCGCAATACAAGCTGCACTACTTGAGAAACAGCACATTTGTAGTTAAACCAGGTAGGGATTACATTTTTGTGGCAGCTTGCGCAGAATGTGTTTTCATCATCATCTTTCTCACAAGAAGTCCAACCGCCAGTGATAGGAAGCAGCAATATGGAGTGTATTTCTGTACTTTCTAATTGCATGTTCCCACATATTAATAAAAAAATATCCATTCTTTATGGAAAGGTAAATAAACTTTTAGATCAACTGCAAATCTGTCCCGTAAACAAGACTATAACAAGGTTTTATTATGTTATTCATAAGTACACAATGTTCCAGAAAAGTGAGAATTGTTTTGAGTAGATTCTCACAATCCTGTTGAAAATTTGATTTCTGTTTGTAAATGTTGCAGGAAACCAAAAAGAAATAAACTAGAATCAACAAAGTATTATTAAAAATATATATATATACACACACCATTTCCCTGGAATGATAATTAGTTTTTTTAAAAAATTGTTACAAACGTGAATGTTATTAAGAAAAAAAAAAAAAAAAAAAAGAAGTAACTTAGAAAAGTAAAACTACCTTAATTCCACTCATTTACCCATGATCTGTGGTGGCACCATTTTAGCTGACCTCCACTTTTAATGCAGAGTTTGAAAAATTCAAATTGTAACACTACACATGTTGTACGTTACACATCAAAGGCTAAAAACGCTAGTAAAAGAAAACAGACTTTGCGTATGGCGCTTATTTCACATTACCTTTCTGTGTTTCATGAAAAGATGATCAATGAAATTATAATATGTCAGATATTAGGGCAACTAGATCTCTACGCAAACGAGATGATATTGACAGAAGTTGTGTCTTAAATACTGCCCTTCAAGGGTTCGGAAAGAGTATTTTCATATTGCACAGTTTTAATATGAATACAGTGTCCAACACTACATAACCCTCAGAGTCATAAACTCCTCAGATTTTCGGTCTTCAGTCATACCTGAAAAAGAAATTAACCAGTGCATTAGGCAGGGGGGAGTCTTAGAGGTGGTTGACATAAATGAGATAAACGCCTCCTCTCGCACATCCGTATGTTGTGCCGCCTCTTGTCCCAAGTATACATTACTTAGGACGGCTAAGAGAGGCAAGGAGCCACTTCCTTTTTCTTTCTTCTTTTTCCTCTCCATGAAAAGCATACCTATTGGTTATTTCCATTTCAGGGATAGCTTCCCAAGATTTCACTTGCAGAACCTGCCTGACAGTGTCTCTGATGTGGTCTAGGTGAAATCACGCACACTAAACACTGGTCCGTCTCTGGGAGGGACAAAGTGCCATTTTGGTTATAACTGGGGGGCTGGGGGAGTTGAAAAA